>JAPYYV010001457.1:0-24636 GCA_030522625.1 Copidosoma aretas | reverse complement strand
TTACCATCAAAGTGGGTATGTAGTCTTATGCATGTCATTTTATGCTTTTTTGCCCAGTTTACCATGATAATTTAATTATATTAAACATTTTTTTATTTTTATGACAGAATTTTACGGTTTCCAGTGTTTTTTTTAGGTTAGGTAAAGTTTTGACAATGTTCTCTATAATTTTCCTCTATAACACATTAACATACCTTTATTCTTCAAAAAAAATCATCGGTCTAGCTATTTTCTTTCGAGAGATATTAGGTTTTGATAAAAAAAAAGTCGGAATTTCCCACTGTGCGGCGCAAGAAAAGGAAGGGATAGTGTTTCGAAAAAATTAGTTGCATGCAGAAAATAAAATAAGTAAAGAGGAACTGATTAGACTGATAGTGAACCTAAAAGGCAGGAAGGTACTAGGAGAGGATGGGCTGAAAATCGAAGACAGAAGACAGCAATTGACTTGATTCTTTTTTTATTTCACAGATACGATGATAAGACTTGCAGGAAAAATACAGCCGAGGACCTACTATTGTTATAAACGATTATAATTTTGCATAACGTGTGAGAAAATTTCTTAAAAACGCAGAAATCCCTTACAAATAAAAAAGTACACAAAAAATCATCTTGAAAATTAGTACGCATCAGTTTGTGGTCGCTGATCACGAATAAGGGGTTATTTTTCAGAAATTGAAAATGGCGGATCCAAAATTGTGGACATAAAATTTTTTTTACTTTTACTATTCGATAAAAAGTGCTCTATAGGGGTTTTTGTGGCTGCTGATCACGAATAAGGGGTTGGATCCGTCATTTTTAATTTCTAAAAAATAACCCCTTATTCGTGATCAGCGACCACAAAAACTGATGCTTACCAATTTTTAAGTAGATTTTTTGTGTACTTTTTTATTTATAAGGTATTTCTGCGTTTTTAGGAATTTTTTTTACAGTTTATACAAAATTATAATCGTTTATAACAATAGTAGGTCCTTGGCTGTATTTTTCCTGCAAGTCTTATTATCGTATCTGTGAAATGAAAAAAGAATCAAGTCAATTGCTGTCTTCTGTCTCGAGATTTACGATTTTGAACAAAAAAAGAGCAGAATCTCCCACTGTGTGGTGGCACTTGGATACTGCTTCTGGGAGCTAATTAATAAGATTTGGAATGGAGAAGAAATTCCTAGCAGCTGAAACAGAGGCACAATGATCCCGAAATATAAAAAAGGCGAGAGAGAGCTAGTGAAGTATCACAGAGGTGTAACCCTTATGAGCACAGCTTATAAGATATATGCAGGGTTGCTTAACACAAAGCTGAATCAGGAGGTAGACAGATAGTTGCAAGAAAACGAGTTCGGATTCAGGAAAGGAAGAGGTGCGATGGATGCTGTATATGTGTTGAACCATGTTTTAAATTAGAAAATTGAATGAAAGAATGGTAAAATATTTTGCTGCTTCGCTGATCTAAAGGATGCGTTTGACAGGGTGGATAGAAGAATACTTTGTAATAGCTTTGAGCAGATTGGAATATACCAGAAACTACGGGAGAGAATAATTATTACGTATAAGGAAACATAGATATGGGTACAGCTAGGAGATACGAAGTCAGAGATACTGTGAATAACAGTAGGACTAAGACAGGGATGCCCGCTTCTTCTATGCTGATGACATAGTGCTGATAGTTGAGTTTAAAGATGATCTTAAAGGCTTTGAAAGGATTTGGGAGATTCCTGAGCGGAAAGAAAATTTTTCTCAGTGTAGACAAAATAAAGATCATCGTGTTTGAAAAAAGAAGAAAGGGCAAAAGAGCAGAGTGCGGAAATAGAAAAATAAGATAATTAAAAAGGTCAAGGAGATAAAGTGTTTATGATACAGGCCACAAAAGGACTGAAAGGCCACAGCTCACATAAGAGAAAGATAGAAGAGAGCATGGATAGTGATGAAGAACACGTGGAGTATAGGTGAAAGAATTGTTAGAGACAGCTACAATAGAAGGTTAATGATGTTCACAGCGCTGGTTGAAAGTGTAGCGCTAGTGGGAGCAGAGTGGTGAGGCTGGGCGAAGGATGAAAGTCTAGACTGCTTAAAAAGGATGTATCTTGAGTGGATATTAGGGCTTCACAGAAATTCCTCAAACTTCATTTTGATCAAGGAAATGAGGGTTGAGAAAATAGCTGAGAAAGCACTTTAGAGAGCAGCAAGTTATGAATAAAGGGTAATGAAATCGAATAAGGAACTTGTGATCAAGTGTATTAGGAAAATAAATCAGGCAGGAGCCAAGGAGTACAGTGACTATAAAAAAATAAAATACACCATGTCTTAACTAACTAACTAAATAACCCTCCACAATCCTCCCACAAACCCCCTTTGATATAAGACTGAAATAAGGCCAGTCAGTTACCGAAGTTTTTCAGTGAATTTTATAGTGTTAACTTAATTCCCTCTCTTTTAACTGCCCCCACAAAAAAACGTAAAATTCGTTTAATTTATTTAATTTTTTTGTTGGGTTCCAATTTTTAATTCCCCACAAAGTAGCCTCACATTTTATTGGTAACCCTCCAATAACCCATCCACAAGCATCCGAAGCCCCTTCGCTAAATAAGGATAGAGTCGGTTGCCTTTTACCTGGTTTTTATAGGTTAAAATAATAAACCCTCTACACGATCTTGTAGCCCCTGTAGTTCCTCTACAATGTAACGTAAAATTCATTCGATTTCTCCGTTATTTTTGTTGGGTTCAGACAAAGAACAATGCTAAGTATTTGCGATGATTGGCGCTTTTGTTAAATCAAAAATAATGATTAAGTAAGTATTGGAATACATAAATTTTACCTTTTTATTAACTTTCGAAGTCTCAAAAGTATGAGGAAATCATAGAGGCACCCTTTGCAGAAGTTAAACCAGCCCTATATTCAAGATATATTACATGGCCGGTTACAGGTGACTCAGAAAAATGTTTTAATCATCAAAAATATTTAGAAAAATCACAATACTCTAAAATATAAATTAATTGTGGATGTGGTGACCCTCAGACGATTTTATTTATGAAACTTCCCCTGTTTGAGGGGATAAAACGTGATTATCTTCTACGTAAGGTTGAATAAATTTTGATTAAAATAGACTGATATTTCTTGCAGTTCATACTGTGGAATTATTCTGCATAGTACTGGCTATAACATAAACATATCTTCCTGTGTTATATAGTTGATTCGTGTGGGTCGTAAGTAATAGCCCCCCACTACCCCCCACAAGTTTTTCCTACACTTAAAAAGGAGGTTAAAACACGGATTACACGTAGGGCGCTCTGTTAATGCAGCTGTAACAACAACGGTTGATTAATAATTTGTTTAGTGCAGGGACGGGTAGGTACAAAAGTCAATGTCGAAAAGGTTAGCTTCATACGTCCATGAAAGTATTTATTATACTGTAGGAAACTGTTGACTTTCATACAGTTTACGACATCCCAGAAAAAAATATTTTTTTGAGGCGTTTTAGGGTTTCTTGTAGATGTCTTGTAAGCTTTTAATTTTCATTCTAAGACATCTTTATCAAGATAAGAATATATTTTTTCTTTAAACGTGACTCAGGTGGACATTAGATGTCGACCAGACATCGACACAAATTATCGAAAAATAAAAAATAAAATTTCTTCTGTTTGGATGCGGTGAACTCCTAAAGTCCTTATAACCTGTTTTAGGTCATGCTTTAGTATTTGGCCGCAAGAACTAAGGGAGGAGGTGGGGCAGGAAAGAGAGAAGAAGGTCAGGTTATAAGCATCCCCGAAAAGTGGTAAGGTGCGGGAAAAAATAGGTATTTACAGAATAGCTTATATAAAATTGGAACGCAAAGTTGGCAGGTTGGCCTAAAACAGTAGAAATGAAAATCAATATAGGTATAACTATTTCTCTCCGCAACTCAACATATACATATCACAAACGGAGGACACAACAATACTCTGATAGTGAAAGAGCGCCTACCATGCTCGCTTCGCTCGCTCAGAAAAAAAAAACTAAGATCCTAGGGTAATACACGGCACATTTACGGACATTAGACTCAAAGGAGGCACAAGGGTACCACGACAATTCACTTTGAGATGACACTATGATACTCTGACAGTTGGTATTAGGACGAATTAATAATACCCCATCAGTATACTCTAAGACGATACAATAGATTCATTCGAAAGACTTGGGGTTTATTCCTTTGATTTAGGTTGCGGAACGCAGCACCGGTAACTGTGTTGCTATTAAACAACTGGTCAGACCTTAAAAAATACACCCTTGCTTTGAGCGATCCGACTGCTCCTGTAGCCATATATATATATATAGGTATACGGCACCGAGATCGGTCGGATCAGTCTAAATCAAGTGCTTAAAACAAATATAATGTTACACTGACAGTGGAAGCGGCATTTAAAAAAACAAACAAACAAATAAATACACTTAACTGAACTCGTAAACAAAGACAGAAAAATTCTCGCACTATCTCTCAACAATGACTGATAATTAGCAGACGAAGTAATTAGACAAAATAACTCTGATAAATAGACTCTATTAGGCCTACCTACACAATGTTGCGCTTAAATTTTTTATAAGGTATTTTCAAAAATAATAAATTTTTGCACCTTGTCACTTTTAGGGTATCCTCCCCTAACCCTTTCTTTCCTGCCCTATCCGCTCTCTTAATTCGTAAAAATACTGCTCTTGCAAGTAAACAAACTTTTCTCATCTTTCTTTATGCTTAGAATACAACATTGTGCTATGGTGCTTAATAGGGTAATGGACTAGCCTTACTATAACTATTTACCGGTAATAGAGAAATCTTATGGCACAGAGCTCTATGTTAGAGTGCAAGGTCATAACAGATATTAATAACGACGGTGGGATACCTGTAGGTTATCCCCTAGAAGATGCCTGAAAGCCATATCGTGAAAGTGAACAGTGTTCTCGGAATATAAAAGTTTTAATGACCTTAGTGGATTGAACTTGATAATTTTAATAGTGTATCCAAATGAATAAGGAACAGGTCGGTCTTTCTGAGAATGATTTTGAAAATCAATTAAACTCCAATAGTACTAAAAGCATTGATTTATTTAGCCGTAATGCTCATAACGATAAAAAAAATCAATTGCTACATAGGAAAAAAAGAAAAATAACAAATAAAAAAAAGATTTGATCCATCTTATCCGATCGTTTAACAAAAAAGATTCACAGAAATCTATATTTATTTTAAGAATCTTTTGCAAAGTATGTCAATACTGATAAAAAGGATATCTTTATTCAAAAAATCATTATTAAAAATTCTTGGAGTCATAAACAAAGATTAGTAATAATGCTGAAATAAAAAAAATTTAATAGGTAATAAAAAATAATTTATTACTCTACCATGACTTTAAAAATACAGTCTTTTTTAAATGTCTGAAGTTAAGGGGTTGGCACGCGAAGTGCGCAGGGGGTGAAGCCTTAGTAGCATATGTATATACTTGTAAGGTAAAAAACTATTGCTATTTAGACGGTGGAATTGTTTAATTTCAAGTTAAAATTAGAAACAGAGAATAAAATTAATTGTTGAAGGTTTTTATTTAAATATCGATTTCTGTACATGAACCATGACATACTAATATTTTTTTTTCATTCTATTTTTATCCAACGTTAAAATTTAAAAAACCATCAAATAGGGTTAATGAAAAATCCAAAAAGTATTAGAAAGCATCATGAATTATTTAAAAAACTCAATCATATGAAAAAAAAATTTTAGTAAATGAATTATGACCAAAAAAATAGCTTGCAAAAAAAATTTTAATGCGATGAATTTAAGTATTATTTATATCCAGTATACGCTAAAATACGTTATTGTATAAATATTTAAATATTTTTCTTTTCAATTTATATATTTTTTTTTCGCGTGATACACAACTAAAAATATTTGTACATATTGAATTTTTATTTTTTCTATTTTATTGCACGTGAAATATTGTTTGCCGAACTATATTTTCTCTTTCCGATTTAGTACCACGGTCAATTTGAATATAAATTCCATTTTTACTGTTTTCTTCATGATACAGCAACATCTAATGACAATGTAAGAACAATGATTTTTGCGTACGTAAAAAGTTATCGTATCATATCTTTAACCTTCAGATTTGTTTATAGTCATACAAAAGGTTAACAAAATGAAAAAAAATTATAATCAAAATTGTAAGACTAAAGAAAATTGCTGCCTGTAAAAAATGAAATGTAATAAAGATTAATTTCCTGTATTCAGAGTTATTTTCGGTACATAAACTTTGTTTCCTATTTTCTCTTTGGTTATCATTTGAGCTGAAACGCTGTAATGCTGTATTTGATTAATTTTGTTATTTGTTATAGTGTGCTATTACATAAACCGTTAGCAATACTTACATTTCGTATAAACTCATGAGGTGGTTAACCTTCATAAATTCTTCAATTGAATAACTTATGTGAATGTAATTGTGAGATTTATCAACACGTATATAAGTTGCTTTGTCCATACTATGATAAGTTTTTTTTTCCCTGGCAATTAAATTAGAAAATATCTTAGAAAATAAAAATTTAAAATACTCGTTATAGAAAGTGAGTGCAACATTATTTGTTAAACACTAAATAGTAATACCAAAAATTTTAGGGGAAACATCATTTGTTTCCCATTTTACCGGAACTTATATAAGTTTATTCTTCCTTCGCCGATTTTTTATATTAATTTTACATATCTTGTATCATTAGTACAGATAATAATATTTTATTTTATAATATTAAAAATGATGAAAGAAATAATGATCTTATATTTCCTGCTATTATCATACTTCTAATAATGTTTTTTGAAATTGGAAGAATTTGGCGAAAATCGCCGCCGAACACAAAGTATTTGTTCTTAAAATAGATCTTTGCATTAGATTAGATAAATTACGCAAAACTCGGTCAACTATTTCAAAAGCTATTTTGGGATTATGGATGCCTAATCTCATATATTTAGATTAATTTCTTGTAATTTCTTTTTGTATGATTTACATTTAACAAATAAGCTTTCAATATTATTAAAATCTAAAGGCAAACGAAATGTTCTATGATTGTTTATTTTTTTTGGATGTAATATTGACGCTATACTAGTCTATCTAATAATACAACTATTTTCTTTCAGAAATCAAGCAATATATCAATTATTCGCATAAAAACATTTTTTTGAACCTCCAGGATCAATAATAAAGAAAATAATACTAATTTTTTTACATGTGCTTTTGAAAATTGGATTTTAATCTTCGTTTAATTGATTGTACATCGAATAAAACATTTTCGTACAAAAAGCAATGGCTTTAGTACAATTATTTTTGTCAAGCTTAATATTTGTTAGCATGGATTAATTGGACGATTCGCAATGTGTCTTTTAATTCAAAAATTCGATTTATGTTTAAAAGAGCGCGATTCTTTTCATTATCAATAAAATGTTCGGTAAAACACTTTTTATATTGGTATTAAATGTTATCACCTTAAATATTTTCCGGAATTAAAAACCAAGCAAAAAATTATCGTTATTGGTGAGGTAACATAACCGTGCTAGCTTCTTTGAAGATATCCATCTTACACTTATTGTCAATCGATGATATATCAACTGTTGTAACTTAACACTTTTCATATTGTATTCCTTTATATGTTCTAAAGTTATCGAATGAGGTTGTGCCCTTTACATTATTTATTATTAATTTATAAAAAATTTTAGGAGATACTAAGTTCAACATGCCAATCAGGATATTTTTTTTTAGATTTTTTTTCTGCAAATTTTAAGTACATTATTAAAAATATGATATTCAGAAATATTCAACTATTTCATCGGTTTTACCAAATCATCAATTGTTTCTTAATCCAAACCAAACTGTGAGTGATGTTTGCCATTTTGTAATTGTACTTTAGATTTTATTTTCTTCAGAAACAATTTTTTGTCTATTTTCAAGATGAATTGATGAATTGACCACCTTGTGACTTCTACCATAAGTAGGAAATTTTTGTAATATCCAAGCTGCTTTTATTGGACCTAAATATGTACCATCGATATGCTTTCAATTTTATTATAATCATTGATTTTATTAATCTTAATACATGCTCTATCACTTTATTTGCGAATATAGTCATAAATATATTCTGTATTGAAGTGCAATATTCAACATTTACATGTCACTAATATTTCATCCAAAAAAATTCACTATAAGTTACAACCATTTAGCTGTCCACGAGGATTTTATATTTTTTTTAAATTAGGAAAACGTAATTTTCAGAAACTATTTTTTTATTTTTCTTCATATCTTAAAATTATTTCTTCCGTGATGATTTTTTTCCTGGTTACAGAGCAATATAGTCAAGGAGCTACGAGGTCTTGAGATTGAGGGTTAGGTAGTTAGTGGTTATGGAGCTATAGGGTCAGGGGTTTCGATGACTAATGATTGACTTTGATGATTTTTATCTTGACATCGGGGTTGTGGGGTTATGGAATTACGAAGTTATAGAGTTATAATGTCATAGGTTTTTTTTTAAAATAAAACAACAGAAATTTTTTTGGTTTAAAGTTGGAGTAACAATGTCACAGAGATAAACAGCGTTGTTTGAACGATTTTTTAAGGATATGGCAAACTTCTGACGTGACAGCATAACTCTGACCGTAGGTTCTGATTCAGTGACTCCAAAAACATATACTCAATCAATGCCTCCGACGAAAAAATCTACACCAGAGGTTCTAACGACAAAGCGTACTCACCAGAATATTAATGGAAGAAACGTACACGCACCTGATGTCTGACGAAGAAACGTTTGCATAGCTACTTTCCAACGAAGAATCGTACACGCAGCTACTTTCCAGTAAAAAGTCGTACACTTAGCCAATTTTCTCCGAAGAATCGAACACGTAATTCTTTCCACAAAGAATCATACTTATAACAACATTCCAACGAAGAATCGTACTAGTAATTACTTTCCAACGAAGAGTCGTATACAACTTTTTAAATATTGCGATTTATTTAACGGTGTATTTTGTGCAATACGCAGACGGTATGTTACGAGCCGAACTAATTAATTTTTTCAAATAAATGTAGATTACTTACAAACCGAAGCAAGTCCAATAATAATACTGGTCCAACATGCTAAGCGGAGCGTAAGGAAAAAGTAGGAAAAAATATAGGGAATCAAACTTACGTGCCAGGTGCCAACCCCTCTTGCCCCGATAAATACTTTGAGTAAAGCACGTGATTTCAGAGAAAAGTTGACTAATAATCATCTATGTTGTAATTTTATTCATAAAAATGTTGATAAATGGAGCACTCATTTAACAGTGTCAAAAAAAAAATTAATAATTTATAAATTTTTAAGAGAAGTCGCGATTAGTTAGTTTATCAAAACGCGATTTTTAAAGGCGCTCTGGACCACTGAACAAAATTTATTATAGTAGCATATTTCTCCTTTAAAATGCTGCATTAATGAGATATTAAAGTACAAATTATGGTTTCTTTTCAATTCAAAAAAGAATAACAGTATGAAACTTTATAGCATTGAATAAGTGAATATCCGTAATTAATGAATAGAAATTTTTGCAGTTATACTTCTATAGGCGCGGTATGCAGATGAGTAAATCAGTGATTTCAAAATTTTATCTCTCTAAATAAGTAACGAAAGTAAATTTTCAATTTCTTAAATATAAAAAAAAAAATCACTTTTCATGAGATTCGAACTTATGACCTCTTGCATACGAGCCGAGAACTGTATCCATTTAGCAACGAGCTATCGTTTCACTGTAACTTTTAAACAGTAGCACTAAATTAAACAAACTTATTTTTAATCGATAAGGCTTGATCCGAGCTTTCATTTAAGCTGTTTTGGATCACTTTCACTTCACCAGCATCATACCTACACGTACTAGAAACTGATGCGTTTTTGAGAAAATTGAATAAAATTCACTATTACAAAATAATGTATATCTTTCAAACAAAATACTTTGTAGTAAAATTGCTCCAAGGATTTGTTTAAGATAATATTTGCAATAGGAATACTATAAAAACAATTTTTTAAACCAACTTGAGTTTCTACTCATTTTGAAGTTGATTTGAGTCAGTTACGGAAGAATTGCCCATATACGTGTGGATGTGTGTGTAATACACACATCAACAGACTTGTTACTATTTCCATTTAAATACAGTAAACAGTTACCGACAAATTTTCAAATGTTAGCAGACACTGAATATTTATTTAACGGGTTGTTATTATGACTTGACCTTGAACTATTTGAAAATACGCGATATCAAAAATAACAATTCTTATGGGTTTTCTAAAGGAAAAAAAATAGTCGTGGAACACAATTAGAGAGGTGTTGCTTGATGTAAGAACATAATATCAATTTACAATTTTTTGGATGTACCTATATAGAATTGATATAGAAAATTTTTGGACAAAATTATAGCATGTTTAGAAAATCATGACAATCATGTTGAAATAACTATTTTTGGTTTTGTTTTCACGTAACCTTCAAATATTCGAAAATTCTTCATATGTTGAACAAAGAGACAAGTGTCCTAAAGGGTAAATAAATATGTAGTCGGAAATATACAGAGGTTTTAGTTAACGTCACGCCATAACCTCAATTTTACTAATTTTGGGTATATCTTGGTAAAAAAGTGGTTAAAAGATTTGGTAAAAAAAATTTCAAAAAAATCTAACGCGTTCAAGGTATGGATATAAGTGTGTACAAATTATTTTAAAATGATTTAATGACAGCACAATTCTTGAAAACAGAAAATACGCTATATCTCGACGGATAAGCAAGATAGATCAAAATAACTATCTTCACAATTAAATACAGGCATGCATACGTTGTTTGGAAATAATTTTTTATATTGTTTAGAGAAACTTAAAAAATAACTAATGTTTGAAGTTGCTTTTGTTTTCGAATAAATAAATTGCATCTCATATATAGTTTTTTTTATTTGTCATGTCATTTACGCTCTTTACCCAATTTTTTTTCTTTGTTTCTGAATAAGGTAATTTTCTGAGTTAAGCTACATTCACTGGTGCAAGGGTCTTATCATTTAATGTACAACTTTGCACGAGCACTCTACACATTATGCAGCTACTATATATAGTTATAGTGAGATAATGTGTAGATTGCTTGTGTAGAGTTGTCCAACACTGCCGGTCCAGTGAGTGCTCCAACTAGTGCGATGTACCTCAAGCTGTAATCAGTGACCTCGCTGGCGCGGCGACCAGCACCACCTCAACCTGGATGATCTAAGTGGCGGGTGCCTCGGCCCAGAACCAAGGAATTTTTTGGTCGGACATGGTGCTTGCTGTTGACCGCTTCTGATGTTGGTTTTCATCAGAGGTTTCCTGCTGCTCAGTGCTCGACGTCGTTTCATCCTGCTGCTGCTGCTGCTGCTACATGACTAAGAAAGCTTGCTGCAGCTGCTCCTGCTCTCTCAGCTGCTCTCGGCATCTTTGGTGCTCTTCGCGGGGTGTTAGCTCCTCGTCGGAGCTGTCCAAGGCGAATAAGGCTGAAACGCCTACACCGGAACGACGTGTGTGTCGTTTGCGAGGCATTGGCGCGTTAGAGAGGACGAGGCAGAAGAGTGGCACGTTGATGGCTGTCTGCGTGGGCCTGAATCATCGTAAAGCCCGACGCGTACTCTGCACGCACATAAATTTGCGCTAACGGGGACCTCACGGAGTGCGTGCGGGAAGCAACACTGCACGGCACTGCACACTTGTGGCACGAAAAAAAAAGATGGAGAAAAACACTCTCGCGAGGTTATATTGCCGTGCCACGTAAGTTCGTAGTGATGGCAGACACGCGTGGTATACCTCTGCGTCGGTTGCGAGAGAAAGTGAGCGGAGCAGCGAACTGAGAGGCGCACAAGCAGTCGTGTAAACACCAGAAGCGCGAAAAAACGCAGGTGCGCGCGCATCACCTACTGCGGTCAAGGCTCTCGAGCAGAAATCGCTGTCTGATACGCCAGCGTACTCGAGTGCGAACTCGGCGACCGAGAAAATTCTTCCACCTGGTTGACAGATCGTGGGAGCGACGGTGATGATGATGAAACAAAGTAGCGATCGGGTGAGTTCAACTCAAGCGCAATATACCTTTAGTGTTTTGTTCGTAGCACGGCACTAACTTTTCACTGACACTGCACGGCTTACCTTGTTGTTAGGTATCCTGGCAACATCGCAACTTTGGGGATTATCGCGTGGGAGCCAATCTTCGGTGCTCAAGGATGCTGGAGGTATAATGCCAGGTCGTGAAAGGAAAAGTCTCCAAGTACAACAATAAACTTTATTGATACAAACTAAAGAGATCGCACTTCATGGAACTGATCGCGAGTCGGTCGTGGACGAGGTGCGTGTCATCGTCGAAGCTGGTTGAGTCGAGTGAACTGGCGGGCAGCGCTCGCTACCAAGAGATGGGCACTGCATAGTAAAAAGCAACTCAAGATGGCGCACGTTACTTCCGCGCTCGCGGGGTAAGTTCTTGCTTTTGGCGTGAATTTTGTACTGTGCCTTGGGTAGTAGAAACCGACACATATCTATCTATAAGCATCTGCTTTGTGTGTTCAGAATGCTCCGTGCGTAATACAATGTAATTGACGAGATTTAAAAATTTGCATTTTTCTATGTTATACCGTAACCCTTCTTGTATTATTCTAGATTTACTTATCGTTTATTTTCTTCTTATCATCTAATTTTTTGTGGATTTATAAATCATTTCCAACATTTTTAAAGTCCATACCTGGCCCTATTCTATCTAATTTCATCTAGAAAAGTTCTCTGTATTGATTTTTAGTCAGGGTGCCAGAGCTATTATGTTCGGAGAAAATGACAGTATCTTCCAGCAAAGCAAATGTAGGCTTGGAATTACAAGAACAATAAAAAGAACAACATCCTAAAGTCTTGACATTGATCCAGGTCGGAACAGTTGTTTTGTATTGTAGACTAATTTTTTTTAGGCTTTTTTTCGGTTCTCGTTGAGTATAACGAAAATGTTGTTCAAATAGAAAAAGGTTCCGAGTAGAAGTTGTGCAAGTTATGATTCTGCATAAAAATTAAGTTTTTAAAAAATTAAAAAAATTGTTTTCATCGTTTACACAAGAAAAAAACACTAAAATGGGAAAAAAATGAAAACAATGAAAAGTAACACTTGATGTGCCTTAAATTCGATGAAAATTGGGTTGGTTATGGAATTTTATATGTTACCAATGTGCGCCACGAACGATAACGATATTTTAAAATGGCAGCCTATTGCAAAATTGTTAAGTTAAATTTTTGGTTCTCTGTACAGGTGGTCCATCAAAACGAATCACAACATGCTTTACTGGATTCGGTAGGTAGTAAAAGTGCCTTTGATCACTTAAATATTAATATCAGCGCCACCGCAAGCGGCCCGCTCGAGTGCTAAACACAACATTTTGACTGCGTTGTTTCGTCATCCAAACATAAATAAAAAAAAAACAACGATATGAATTCTGAAGCGTCTTGACCTCAGCTTTCGAATGGCATTAATTATTTTCACGATTTTTCCTTACACAACCTCGAAAAATGCAAATTAAAATTGAAAACGTGTTTTTGGCATGATCTTCAATTTTCTAATTTTTCTCGACCGCACAGATCAAAAAATCAAGTCTCTTTACTTCGATATGGATTATAAAAAATAGGTGTTTTTCGTTTCTTACGAAGAATTAAATGCGAAGCCAAATGAAATTTTAATTTGCATTTTTCGAGGTTATGTAAGAAAAACTCGTGAAGAGAATTGATGTAATTCGAAAGATGAGGTCAAAGACGCTTCAGAATACATATCGTTTTTATTTTTTTATTTATGTTTGGATGACGAAACAATGCAGTCAAAATGTTGTGTTTAGCACTCGAGCGAGCCGCTTGCGGCAGTGCTAGGGCAGTTGAGGCGAATCTCCCCAATTAAGGATCGTATTTTAGGGCCGTGGTTCTATGATGTCAAATAATCATAGAAAATCGACAAACATCAAAAATTTCATACTCATCTAACAAAAACTGCGCTAAAAACTAAGTTTTTCATGAATTGTGAACAAAACAAGCATTTTTCTGTACTTTAGAAAGAAAATACGGTAAAATAAAGGGCGCTATAGTGAAGCTGAGAAAAAAGTACGTAAGAATGAACTTCATCGCACACTCTTAGGTGTTATTGTTCTGAGTAATTAATTAAATAACTGAGGTTCCGGCGGTAGCATCGATGGGCACTGCGAGGCAGTGGAATGGTCGGAATCGGTGACTGCGCATGCGCGGCGCGCTGCTGGCTACGGACGCTAAACTGCCATGTTCCGAGCTCAAATTTTCTGTAATTGTAACAGTTATTTATGACAAAAGGATTGATCGAATGGGCTCAGAACAAAATTTTCTCTATAAAGTATACATTTAAGAAAGTTGTGACCGAGTATGAAGTTATAAAAGTAATTACGACGGACGCTACACGCAAAAAACTAGAAGTACTGTATCTCAGCTTCTATTGGTCCTATAATAAACTTTTCTTTTAAACTTATAAAAAAATCGTCTTTTCGTCTTTTTTGCTTGTAAAAACAATGAACAACAATGTTTTTAATTTTTTAAATTTAGTTCGCATGTAGAATCATCACCTGCACAACTTTTATTTGAAATACTTTTCTCGAGGAACAATATTTTTCGTTATAAATACAATAACTGAGAAAAAGCCTCAAGAAAAATTATTTCACAATTAAAAACAACTTTCCCGACCTTGCTCGATGTCAAGACTTTATGATATTATTTGTATTTTTCTTGTAATTTTAAGCTCAAATTCGCTTTGCTAGAAAACACTTCCATACTGGGCACCTCTGGCGCCCTGACTATCATGCAACTTCTGTGTAGTTTTTATCGTTCTCTTACTCCTTTCTGCCTGGTGATTAGCATAACTTCTTGATGTTTTCCACCTTTAAATTATTTGTGTTACTGTCCATAACACATTATGTATGTTTGATAATTCAATTATTCAAATCATGAGACGGTTTTTGAAACATTGCCCTACGATTCCTGTCTTCTGCGGTTTTGCTGCCCCCCCCCCCCCCCCTTAGGACTTTCTGGAATTCAATGATCTTTATGTCCTTGTCAAAGTCTTCCTAGACTTTGCTGTTGATTCCTCTACTCCTTTTTTCGTTTTCCGTATAACATGCCTCATTTTTGTCTCCCAACAAATTTCTAAATTGATTTCTTTATGTCACTTTATTAAATCAAAATATTTTTTTCGGTTCGAATTTTGCTTTCAAAAACTTATTTAAATTTTGGCTTTTCAACACTTAACTTACTTTTTCATCGGTTTTTCCAATTATTTTACCTCTGATCATTTATTTTAACCTTTATTTTTAGTCTTAAAATTTAATTATTCTTCTCCATTTATTTTATTTTGTGACCAGTCTACCAGTTTACCTGTAATCTTTTTTATCTGTTCAATTATTCTAAAATCCTGTTTGTATACTTTTCAATATTTGTCCTCTTTTAATTCTATCATTTTGAGTTTCTCTGATACCTATGCAATTACACAAAGTAACCTGTATTATTTTTCTATGATATTTATCCTACCTTATGTAATTATTTAAGCTAAATAGTTTACATCTATCTTTTTCAACAAAACAAAAATCTTAACACAACAAAAAATTTAAACTCACAATTAAATGGGATAAAAGTAATAAAGTAATATATGATTATATTATTGAGTATTAACAATCGCAAATAAATATATCTACTCACTATTTGTATGTATCAAGTCCATCTATTTGCCTTCTGGGTGGTGTGGTGAAATAGATGAAATAATTAGGTCATGTAAATGTGTATTTAAACATTTTTGATGTATGTTTTAAGTAAATTTTTTTTTATTTACGTAATTTAAAAATAATTTAAAAAATCAGATAATATAAATATGTATTCCAAATTTTTTAAATATAAGGTTTTTAGTGAATTTATTGTTTTTCAAATAATTTCATGTAATAAGAAGTATGGTGTACTAATTTTTGAAATGCGAGTACAGGAAAAAATATATATGAGTTTGAAGTTGAGGTGTGATTGTATTATAAAAAAATTTATTATTTTAGGAATTTGATCAACAAACTATAGACAAAGTTTCAATAATTTGTATAATGACTGTATAAAAACATAAAAATATTATAAGGAAGTCAATGTGAGGCGTTGGGAAGGCCAACGAAATCGAGTGGGGGAGGGAGGGGTGAAGGGTTAGGAGAGTGGGTCGATTTGAAATATTTAACGCACGAGTAACGGATAAAACAATAGAATTTTTTCTTATTTAGTGGTAGTGGCTGAAGGAGGCGGTGGGGGTAGGGGAAAAGGTGCTTATGTGAAATGCTCTACACAAAAAACTTTAGAATATAGGTAGATATATGTATATTTGAATATATATTTACTAGTGGGGCTTCTGAAAGGGGCAAGGGGGGGGGGGGTAGGCATGTTATATAATTATTCGTATTCATTTATAAAAATAATTTATTTTTTGGAAATTTAGGAAAAATAATCCAGCGCGCTACATTAATATCTCAAATATGTTTTGGCAATTCGCTATAAAATGAATAAAACTATTTTTGTTCTAATTACAGAAATGAAGTGAATATTCCCCTTTTTTTATAGAAGCTCCGGGGGATATAGCAGAGATTACATTATTTAACATATTTAAAATAACTTATCAACAATTTTGCTATTTATATATAAAATACTTCTTATATTGAATTGAACAATTATTATTGCAGAAATACCGACAAATACATAGACATTTTACTCATTTCTAGATTCATTTAACTTACAACCTAATAAAACAAATTATTTATTATTTTCTACAATTAGATCTAAAATTTACTTTAGTGGCTGTAGAAGTATTTTCATCTCTTCGAAATACATTTGCTTGTCTACAAAGGATTAGTGATTGTACGAGTGCTGTAAGGGATTGTAAGGAAAGAAATTAGGCTGCACTCTAAGAAATTCGGAAGTTTTGGATGGATTTAAAAATTGGGCGGGGGGCTGTAGGGGAGGAGCTATCAGGCATCGACTGCTTTTGATAGACCTTGGCTTTCTTTCGGAAGGATTAATAAATGTAGGGAGGCTAAAAAGAGGCACTTATTCCTTTTTCCCCCTGAACGAGACGCCAAGTACGTGCAAGAGTTCAGGCTCCATATAATTACGAATCTGATGCCTGCCAGCAAGGACGACAATACAGTTCAAACATCGGATACATATATTTTGGCGAGGTCCGGGACAGCACTTTTGTAGTGAGCGTAGTGTATTAACCTTTTTGTGCTTAGGATAATTAATATCTGGACGAAGCTACACGTTGAAATAGAAATTTCACAGACATCCAAGTTATTTTATGTAGTGGGACTCTGTATCGTTCGATTGAAATAGGACCAGCGCTGATCCATGTAGACAGTGCTTCTGTACTACAAAGACACCGAGACACGACTAAAGAGAGACTTTAATAAAGAAAGTCTCAAGGTTATATGTAAGGCTCTTTAATCTGTGGATTCGCGTTTACTGATTGGTGTATTAGAGTTCTCGATCGTCGATGGATCCGAATAACACTTTTCCGATAGTTGAACCTGAGACCCTCAGAAGTTTGAAATACTTAATAATTCAAGCCCAAGCGCAATTTCAATTGCATGCCAGTATATTCCATTTTTATTAATTTTCCTTTATTGGTAGCAAAGGCAAAGATATAATTATATTTCTTTTTCTCATCGACATTAAATAATTTGGTCATAAAACTTTTAACTAATTAGAATTTTCGTATGAAAATTCTTTGAAGCATTATTGGAACAGTTAGATACATAAATGCAAAAATTGATTTTTTTTATTAGAATTTAAATGAACCACAACAAAATATAAATGAATCTTCATAGTAAGTAGAATTTACGTAAGAAAATTCTTTGTAACATCATTTGAACATTTAGGTGTAAAAATATATAAATTGATTGATTTCTGTATCAGAATTTCAATAAATTACAACAAAATAAAAATTTATATTTTGTAGAGTTTACAATGAAAAACTATGAGCTTATTATTAAATGAAACGTCCAAAAAGGTAGTGTACCCTTACACTAGACCTGCTTTGCATCGTATGTGCATATGTCTGCGTGTGTATAATAAGTGTATGTTGCTATTATGTTTATTTATTAAATAATGAAGAATATATCGTTTTCATTTTGTATCTTAAAAAATTTATCTTATAAAATTTTTTATTTTTAAAGAAATTTCTAACTTATTCTGTATAAAATTACATTTTTAATCTTAACATCAAGATAATGCAACATACAATTGTATATACATATACATATATATGTACGGCATTCCACATGAACGGGAACAAAAAAAAATTGTTCTTTTCCAAACTTCAGGAATCAATATTACTCTATTAGAAAATCATACTGGAATCTTTTCAGATTTATTGACTAACACCCTTGCCGTCAGCGGTGGTCAAAATTTTGAAATTTTTTCTTGGAACGCGAACTTTTTGATTTCGTAGATGAATCAATGCTTATAAAAAAAAAAAAATACAAATTGTCAGCATTTTTTCTGTACAAAACGAAAAAAATAGTAAAAACAACTTTAAGGTTAGCGTAACCCCTTTTTTTCAAGTTTTATGTCTTGAAACTAATTTTTTAAAGAGTGTGACACTTTTTTTTAATCAGCTTGATAAATGCATTGTTGAATTATTTTTAGTTTATGATGGGTGCAGGTAAAATGTGGGCGCTAGAAGGCACTGAATGTTAAAAAACACAGTTTCTACTTTATATATTGTTCTGCATGACGAAAAAATATGTGTAAAAAGTATTTTTTGATATAAAATAAGGCTCCTAGTACGATCTCAGTGTAAAACTTATTAAATTTAAAATGGTGGCTCCAACATGGCAGCCAATAAATTTGAAATTGATGAATTTTGCCAATTAAAAAATATGTCTAATATACGTAAAGTTCTAAGTCGAAAATATATCTTGCAGACTGCTCGTAAATTACATCATTTTCGAGAAAAAGATCCGTTAGTATTTGGAATTCTCCGACTTGACAGATTTCGATGATAATAGGTAATATGATTGTGAATTCTCATACAGTATAATATGAAGGTACCCCTCGGTTGTTAAGATCGCTGATTACAAATCTAGTGTCAGTTTAAGGAAATTCAAAATGGCGAATCCAAGATGGTGGCCAATTTTTTTTAAATTAACGAATTTTGCAGAGCAAAAAATACTCCTATAATCTACGTAAAGTTCTAAGTCGAAAATGTGCGTTTCAAAATTTTCGTAAATCACATCATTTTTGAGTAAAAAATCGGTTAAGATTTGGAAATTTTTGACCTAAGAGATTTCGATCATAATAGTTAATATGATTGTGAATTTTTATACAGTATAGTATGTAGGGGCCCCAAAGTTGTTGGATTCACTGATTAAAAATCTAGTTTCTTGTTGATGAAATTTAAAATGGCGAATCCAATATGGCGGCTAGCATTAGGAAAATAGACGAGTTCTACAAATGAAAAAATTAAGTCGTAATCTAAATTAAATTATAAGTCGTATTTCTAAAAGATCCAGTGCACGATCCTTCGATCTTTTTTTTCTTTGTGTTTGCATTATGAAGCGTGGGGAACGCTCAATCCCACATAGATTGGTCGGTCCAAATTCCAAATTGAGTAGTACAAAAAAATAATAAATGAATAAGCAAATTAATAAACTAATATTTCTAGTAGCAAAATTATGAACGTTAACTCCCCTCTTTTTTATCTCAAACGCGCGTTAATAATAACTAAAACTCAATGCATATATCTATAGCACAAATTTTGTTTATATTTAATAATAGATTAACTAACCTGCATTAATTAAATTATTGAAGGAAGGGAAAATATTCAATTAAAAATCACCATATAAGGGAAAAAGCCATTGGCACAAAAAACCCTGAATTTATTGTAAATGAATTCGATTGAGTACAAACAATGGAACTAACATATGAATCACAACCCAAAAAAAACGTGAAAATTAACGACCTCGAGAAAAGGTATTTCTGTGTGTGTGTGCGTGTGAATGTATGAGTACGTATATTCGTGAGGGGGACGACTCCCGACTCTCACGACGATGTGAATGTATGAGTACGTATATTCGTGAGGGGGACGACGCCCGACTCTCACGACGATGTGAATGTATGAGTACGTATATTCGTGTGGGGGACGACTCCCGACTCTCACGACGATGTGAATAAAAACGAGTACGTATATTCGTGAGGGGGACGACTCCCGACTCTCACGACGATCGAATAAATACGATCTGGTGGGCGCCCTCCCAGGTCGTACGAGGCGGCGCAAGGCCTGTGAACGCGAGCTGATGCTCGTAATTGAATTTAAATCGATTACCTAGTATTTATCGCATATAATATGATTACGGGGGGGGGGGGGGGATTTCGTCGCGATTATGTAGTTTAAAAACGTAACGTGCCTTAACGACCGATGGATACTGGATGATTGAGTGATGATTTGATAAGTATGAGTATGACTGAAAACGATACAAGGAATAAGCAAATGAATGGCATATAACGATAAGAATTAATGATTCGACTGAATCATTAAGCTGACGGAATTATAAAATCATCCCACTGGATGATTTTGAAGACGGAAATGCTGCGATGATTATGAGACGAAGGATGTGAGGATGAAGAGCAGAGAGAGAGAGAGAGAGAAAGAGAGGAATGAATAGGTTGTGACAACGTGCCGGGCGATGAGATTGAGGTTATCTGAAAGTAGGTTGACGGATCAGCCTTATTTTCGAGAAAGACGCGAGAATTCTACACTGCACACTAGGCTATTCGTTGTCCGGACGGTCGAATTCACGCTGATCGACGCCGTCACGCGCGAGCACTAGGAGTACCGGATTCACGTGCATGCGACGAGTAAGTGTATGCATGCAATTGATGGAGAGAAAAAAGGAATCGACACTTAAGCACTGTATGTACGCCGTTGGCAGCAACTGTGGTAGCAGCAAGGCTCCTCGAAGATGATCCTCGGATGGTCCTGGACTCGAACGCTGGAAGTCAGACCCACCACCAAACAGAGACGTGCATGCGACGAGAGCACAGAGAGAAGAGAGCGAGCGCGCGTGAACAGGCTAGTCGAGTGCTCGAGACCCCAAAAAACACAAGCACCAATCAAAAACAAGTAGGCAGCGAACCAATAAGAAAACTACTTCGGCGCGCGGAATCTTAAATTTAATTTGCTTTGGCGAGATTCAACGGTCGGTAGGGACGATCGCGGATAACTTCCGTCCGTCGACGGAACACATTATGTTGTGTATCTTCTGATTATTTGCTTTTTCGATATGGCTGGTCAGTTGCTAATATGCCCTCCTTGGTCGAATAGACTAGTGAACTTGGAAGGAGTAAGCGGAAAAAGCTATCAGACTTGTACATCCATATATATGCTGTAGCCACAAATGGCAGACGCAAGACTGTGTTTATCTTATGGGATGAGGCAACCAGTCAGCAGCAGTTCCATGACTATCCGTTCACTTCCTTGAAGCTAGTGACTTTCTAGTCAGAAAGGACAAGATGCGCGACAGCATACCAGTGTTGGGAAAATCAGTAGAATGTTGTACAGAAGTCAACAGTGTGTGCTACTGTTAAAATTCTACTGACTTGCACAACAGTGCAGCACACCTCATGTCTTTATTTAGCTATGGGTACGTCTATGCTCCAAGATGTGCCGCAACTGTATAAATTAAGCCCTAGTGTACCGTACCTTTTATTTGCATTCTGCTTCCTGGATTACCCTTCCTCTTAGTCACATGGAGCTTAATCGAACAAACCCATTTTTCAGTTGTGTAAAGATTAAATTCAAATTAAAGAGTCCAGAGCTTACAAAAACAATATTGCTTAATAATTTCGGATGAAGGATGCATTGGAGCTAAGAATTATTCACTCTCGTCTGCTTTAGAAAGATTAGAAATATTATAATTTACTCTGCAGTTTTTTATTGTATGAAAGTAGCTATTTTTTCCTAAATAAAATTAAAAAAAATACTTGTAAAAAAACGCTTGTATTTACTTGCCTGCACACTTCAAAAATTACCTATGTACACTTACATATAATACCTATTATGATGGAAATCTCTTGAGTCAAGAAATTCCAAATTTTAACCAATGTTTTTCTTAAAAATGACGTGATATACGAAAATTTTGCAGGGAACATTTTCGATTTAGAACATTACGTAAATTATAGTTATATTTTTTTTGGCTCTGCGAATTTTATTAATTAAAAAAATATTGGCCACCATCTTGGATTTGCCATTTTGAATTTCCTTAACCTGACACTAGATTTGTAAGCAGCGACCTTAACAACCAACGGCCACCTACACCGTATAAGAATTCACAATCATATTACATATTATTATCGAAATCTGTCATGGGAAAGAATTCCAAATATCAACGGATTTTGTTCTAGCAAACGATTTAATTAACAAAAATTTTGCAAGACACATTTTCGACTCAGAACATTACGTGTATTATAGGCATATTTTTTAATTGGCAAAATTCGTCAATTTTAAATTTGTTGGCTGCCATCTTGGATCCTCCATTTTGAATTTAACATATTTGATACTGAGATCGTATTAAGTGCCTTATTTTATATCAAAAAACACTTTTTACACATGTTTCGTCATGCGGAACAAGATATAACGTGGAAACTGTGTTTTTTAAAATTTATCGCCCTCTGGCACCCACATTTTACCTGCACTCATCATAAACTGAAAATTATTCAAAGATGCATATATCAAGCAGATTAACAAAAAAGTGTCATACTCTTTAAAAAATCGATTTTAAAACTAAAAACTTAAAAGCATGGGTTAAACTGACCTTAAAGTGGTTTTTAATGTTTTTATTGTGTTCTACGGAAAAAATGCTACCAACTTTTTTTTTTTCATACGCATTCATTTGTCTACTGAATCAAGAAGTGCGCTTTCCAAGAAAAAATTTCAAAATTGTGACCGTCACTGACGACAAAGGTGTTAGTCAAAAAATTTGAAATAATTTCAGTATTGTTTTCTAATAGAGTATTTTTGATTCCCAAAGTTTGGAGAAAAACAAATTTTTTTGGTTTTCGTTCACATCAAATTACCCATATATTCGTTGAATACTTTAGTAAACAATTTAATAATAATTCCCCAAAACCTTTACAAAATTCTGAGTATATTAGATAATACATAACTGATAGTCTTACGTATCTAGTACGGTTTTCATCATTTTGTATCAACGTAACTATTTAAGGACATTGTTCAATCATATCATTCATTATATTCGTCCCCCTCTTGCACCAACTATGATAAAAGTAAATTTTTATTCTTTATCGTATATTCAAACTTCTTTGAGATAGCGAAAGGTGTCTTTACATGGAGCATGCGTAACGCGTATTGTCAGGAGGAGTTTGGGGGGTCGGTGTGGGGGCTATGGTGGATCTGTGGGGGAGGGGGGCCGTATGGGGCAAACAAATTTTTAATGCTGGAGAAAACGATAGAATTTTTCATTATTTTTTTTTTTTTGGGGGGGCTCTTGAGAGGTTGTGGGAAGGTAATTTTTTGAGTCTTAGTGATTTAAAAATCTAGAAAATATACAAAAATAAACCTTGTCACTTTAGAATAATAATACTTATAATTATAATCCTCATTATGATAATCTATATTAAAATACTTTTTACTGATGACATCATAACAATTAGTTAACATTCTGTCGTATAAAAATTGCCTTTTTTGTATTAAAATCTTCAAAATGATTGAGATGCCCTCTTTGTATATTTTCTGACTGAATTTATTTTCAATACTTTCTAAAAATTTTTAATTAGGAACTACTAAGCCGTCTGAATAAAGGAAGAGTATAATAAAAATCGGACGCTCTTAAATTTAAGACTCTTGAGTAAACATTTTTAGTCTAATAAACCAGTGGAAGTTTTCAAGATGTTAGTCCTGGTCGTCTGTATCCTTAAATGACCTTTATCAATCATAAAATTTTCTGAAGTCCATGGTTTGATTTATTACACACACCCTCTTTTCGGGGGTTAGTTGTAAAAAGTAAAATCAATGTCAAATAAGAATTGTTAATGTTCATTAAGTTGCAAGAATACATTTATACTAAAAAAAAACTTAAAAAAATTTTTAAACCCAACATTGTGGAGAAGACCCTATAGTATATCAATAAAAACTTATGAAAGCATAACAAGAACTGACAGGACGAAACTTTGGCCCAGCTTGGCTGGCTGACAGCCTACTTAAGGCTGATGCCAGGCGCTAAAGAGTGCTCAATATTCAGCTTGACAATGGTTAACTTTATCTAAGACTATATATACATTCATATGTTTATGGATGTATATGTTTATAACTTACGTACACCAGTGCCGTTAATTGTTTCTTACCATGACATGAATTTCAGGAGAAATTTCAGAATCAGTCTTTTTTTTTTTTTTATAGCGAGAAGGAGGAGATCTTCTAAAGACGCCTCTACGTGCACACATGGCTACCGTAGAGGTAGTGTCGGATTCACCCTGGCTTATGGTGTAATAACACTACGTGATGCTAATCATCACGGGCGCCTACCGACTAAAACCATCCTCCCCAAGAG
>JAPYYV010001456.1:0-40892 GCA_030522625.1 Copidosoma aretas | reverse complement strand
AGTTCAAAAAGATGTTATGCGTTATAAATCATAATATTATGAAAATGTAAAAAAAAATTCTAACATCTTGTTGTATGTTTAATCAATAACACAAGTTACCCGGGCTGCATTCGTGCGCGCTCTTGCGGCGGCGGTTCTGATGGTTGTAGCCGTTCTCACCGCTGCGAAATGAGACGTACTCAGGGTGGACTGACGCCAAGCACCAGCTTACACTTATCCTCAGCCCGTGCAAACGTTTTTGATGCGTCTTGCGACTTACAAGGAGCCCATTTAGATGTACCTCTGCCCACAAATCTAATGAACACTTTGCATTTCATCCGCAATCGAGTCAAACTACACCGTTTCGAGCGAATGTGGATTTCTCGGGCGGTAGCGCCTTTGTTCCTCTAACCCGACATTCAAATTTACCAATGAACACTTTACAGGATCAGAATCAAAGATCTCCTGTTAATGAGCAGCGCCAGAACTGGGACCAGGAAGATCGGGATCGCTCGGAAATGCCTAATGGGTGGCAACAATTTGATGCAGGCCAGCGCTTTGAATCATTATACCGACTTCTTTAAAGCAACACCAATAGGCTTAATGATATTGCGGCTCATAGTACATTGCAGTCACGTCGTATTGACACTCTTGAGGAGGAGACTGAGTTGCTGCGGGATGAGGTTAAGGAGCTGCTCTTCATTTGCTTGAATTTAAAGATGATGTGCTGGAGGTGCGTAAGCTTCCTAGTGAAAAGAAAAGTTCTGCTGTAAAAATGAATCCGACGCGGTGGATGGGACGGGCGATGTCTCTCTCTCGTCGTTTATTGTGCGGTTTAAGTCTCAGTTTATCCGTTATTATGTCCTTCGTTCGGCACGTTTGTTCGGTGAGCTTAAATATTTAACGCTGGAACCAGGTGCAAAGCAGGATTCAGTCGTTAGGTTTTACGAGATTTTACCCGACGTTACGTACAAGTTATTTCTGCTTACAAAAAATAGAGCTACCGAAATGGGATATAAATACGTTTGGGTTCGTGGCAGTACCATATACGTTCGTAGAGACGAACGCTCTAACAGGTTAACTATCAACTACGAGTCCGATTTGTCTCGCTTGATTTGACTTCGCCTTTGTATGCCACCTGTCATTGGTGATTCGACCGGGAAAAATCTTCGAGTAGCGCCCGTTAATGTTAATTCTTTGGGGGGTCATTATTACAACATCGTACATTTTTTGAATCGTTACAGCATTGATGTTTTATGTATTTGTGAGACATGGCCTGTGCCAGATCGATCCTCACTTCTTTATGATATTCCTGGGTACAGTCTTGTGTGCAATGACAGGGGTCTTCCATCTAGAACCGGTAAAAGAAAATACATGCAGGGCGGAGGCGTGGTGTGTTATATTCGAGTAAATCTCTCTCTTAAAGTTCTGCTGGCCCCTCAGATTAAACTCATTAACGACACAGAGTTCATTATTTTGGACATTTCAAATTCCGTTAATTAAAAATTGCCACTGGCATCTGTGTATAGACGCGCAAGAGGAGAAGTGCTCACACGGTTTTTTAATGAATTTCATAGATACGCTCATTCTTACACAAATTATATGATAGCAGGTGATTTAAACAGTAACCTCCTCATTGATAACTTTCATTCAGAGCACTCGCAACAACTAATTTTAGAATACTTACTCCATTTGGTGCCTTTTAATGCTACGCACCATAAGGGAACTGCCCACACTTGGCTTGATGTTCTTAGTGTTGACTCTCCCGATAAGATTAAGCTTACCCAACAGTCGCTGACTCCCTTCATTGGCGGTAATGATTGTCTCTTTATGGACTATGATTTTGATACACCTGCACCGGTACATAGGGTTTTCAAATCGAGAGACTTCAAAAATTTTCTATCTAAGTCCTTTTCAGTGGCTCTGTGCGAGAAGATTGAAGCTGAATCTAGACGCCTCTACTCTGATAATCTTGATCTTTCCATTTCAGTCTTCCGTGAGATAGTTGTAGGGTTATTGGACTTGCAAGCATCATTTAGAGAGGAGGGCGATGCGATCCCGGGATGCAGGCATTTTATTGGAATACCGTGAGTTACGTAAGAGGATCAAGATAAAAATTAAGAGAGCTCGTGATTCCTATCTACAGGATCAGCTCTCTGGTATGCACGACCAATCGAGGTGCTGGCACGTCTTGAGTCGTTTTGGGATATCAGCATGTAAGCCCCGATCTCAACTGACGTTCTTGTCAGCCACTGCACTGTCGGTGTACTATTCGTCTTAAGCATGCGTAAGCCCCTTGTATTCGATGGGCGAACTTAATAAGATGCTTGTGTCGGCTTTGACGTCTCCAGATACCTTCATATTTCGGCAAATTGGCACGGTTCAGGTACGGCAATCTCTTGTGCACTGTGCGAGTACGTCGAAGGGTCGTGGCAATGACGGTCTGTCTCTGGCCTACCTTACCAGTGCCTTTCCAACTGTCGCACTCTATTTGGTTCATGTTTTCAATGCATCTCTATCAAGCTATTTTTACCCTAGTATGTGGAAGCTGTCCACGATTGTACCCCTTTCTAAGGTCGCCAAGCCATTGAATGCTCAGGATACACGGTCTGTAGCGAACCTCCCCCACCTGGCAAAAGTTTTTGACTACCTGATCACCAAGCAAATATACGAATACCTAGAAAAAAATTCTTTGATTTCACCGTTACAGTCTGGCTTCAGGGGTGGGTACAGCACCCAATCGGCTTTGCTTAAGGTGTCGGATGATATACGCTGTGCCATGGATCGGGGAATGATGACGCTAGTAGTGTATTTTGACTTTCATCGGGCCTTCGATACCATTAGCCATACTGCTCTTCTGCGCTCACTTGTTGGTCTCAATTTCTCAGGTGCTGCTGTGCACTGGCTACATTCTTACCTTAGTGGTCGTTCGCAAGCTGTCCTGCAGTTGGATAGTCGCTTAACTGATCCTTGTCCTGCTACATCGGGTGTCCCGCAGGGCTCCTCGCCAGGCCCAATATTGTTCCTTATGCTTATAAATTCGGTTTTATCCGTATTGCACTTCTCCAAGGCAATGCTCTTCGCGGATGACCTACAAATTTCTATTTATTGCTGACCAGCTGACCTACATAGAACGATCGAATTAATTAACTCTGACATCGCAGCAGTGGTTGATTGGCCTTAGACGTAGAGTTTTTGGCTCAACAAGAAGAAGATTCACGCGATTCTTTTCGGCTCTGTACAATACCATCGTCACCTTGATAAGTCTGTTTTGCCAGGGGTACTGATCGGAGGTCGTCAGATTCCACTTTCTACTACGGTAAAAATCTGGGAGTGATTTTTTCTGAGGATTTATCTTGGAACCGTCATGTCTTGGGGATTTGTTCTAGGCTCTACGGTGTATTGCATTGTCTTCGTTTTAAGGATTGGTCCCTTTCTATCCCTTTAAGAAAAATGTTGGTTTGTGCGTTGGTATCGCCCCACCTTGACTACTGCTGCCTCGTTTATGCGGACCTAACTGGCTACCTGGACACTAAGTTGCGACGTCCGACTAACTCCGTTATTAGGTACATCTTTCACTTGAGGCGTGATGCCGAGCTGAAATCGTTATACAGGCGTCTCCGGTGGTTAACGCTCACAACGCGTAGAAATTATTCTTACGCCATTTCTAGCTACCGTATGCTGACAACGGGCAAGTCAGAATACTTGGAGACATTTTTTAGTGAAACTGGTGGCTTGCGTAGATCTAAACGTACCGCTGCCTCTGGTTTCCATAAGCCAACGCCTACTATACGGGTGTAGGAGCGTTCATTTACTCTTTTGGCGTCGGCGTTGTGGGATAAGTTACCATTTAACATTAGAATGCTGACCACATTGAAATAGTTTAAGCAGACGGTATACAAATTTTTGTTTGCACAGGACTGTTAATATCAAATATCCAGTATACGATATAAATATACCTTGTGTTAGTTAGACTTTAAAGATGAGCGGATTATGTGAGCTTCATTTGGTGCATCTAAGTTTCTTTGCTATTAAGTATGTTCTCTGTTAAATACACCTGGTAAGCAAACACGTCAGACACGATTATGTGTGCAAGAATGTTGCAACTGTAAAATTTTTCATACAAGCTATACAAGTTATATAAACCCTAATTTGCGCAAGACTAATAGTCTCTAATTTAAATTGTAAATATGGGTACTGTTGTTGAGACTATTGCGTTGGGTTCGTTTAAATTTTGATGTGTTAAACATTAACGCCGATGATGATCTTTGTAAGTAAACATGATAAGCCAACGCTATGCTTTATCACATAAGCGAGTGTGAAATTGCTATCTCGTATCTCATGTCATGAAACTAGATGATCAGAGATCTCTCTTCCCTGCTGATCATTGGGTCTAATGCTTCAATTCAACATTAACTTTATTGTGAAGCCTACTTTAAATTATATAAACTTTATTGCAAAACTTGTTATTACTCTAAGTTAACTCAAATTATGTTATATTTGCTTTACCAGTGTACACAATTACTCAAAATTTTTTTTAAACTATGTATTCAGCCTTTTGCCATCTGGACTATTGATCCTTGGCTTAAATAAATTTTTCAATAATTATTATCAATACAGCTGAAAAAAATTTGTGATTAGTGTAAACTTTTGATCCGTTTATATACGCTCTAGTAGTGATATTGCACTTAACCTGTAATGCGTTTACTTTAAGAATAGCTACAGGTAAGTCCGAGTTGTGAGTAAAGTTTTCCTCGAGCACTCGTTCAGCGGAACCCAAAAATTGTTCTATTGAATCTTTCTGTCTAAAATCAATGGTTTAACTACACGTGATGACGCTGCGAAGCGTATTACCGTTTGATTAATATAAATGAGAATATCGTATGGTTGTAACACGTTTACTATAAATGATTCAATATCTCGAATGACGTAGCTGCCTGTTGGTCAAACTACCAATCGATAACCCACGAAAAATTTATTACTGCTTTCGTCAATATTCGGAATTGAATCAAACGTCAAGAGTTCAACTAAGCCCAGAACGTAGTTGTATTTTGACGATAATTCCATAGACGGAAAATATTGCGCTTCTAATACAGAAGAAGTACCCGACAGACTTAGCGTTAATGTTTCTTCCATGACCGCCTAAGAGCAAATGAATGATTTCTAACAATGTCATCACCTTATATACTTTTTGATAGGAGTCTTAAGCACAAATGATTGCAGTTCTAAAAATTAAAGTCTTGATATTTTTCGTAATTATATTTAACTTTACCAACTTCACGGTACATAATTAAATCAATAGGTGGCTGTAGATTACCAAAGCTATCAAAGTAAACGACATTATTACCAGGTTTCCGATATGCTACCCAGTGAGTTCCGGGGCCATTATTATCATCAAGATTTTCTATGGCACTTTAATGATATCGTGGTCCGTTGGCGGGTGAGTTATTTCGCATGAACACCCCAAGAAAAGCAGGAATTTTAAAAATTTTAGCGTATTTCAAAAAATCAACATTTGTTAGAGCCCTATCAGGCGAAATTAGATCATCAATGTTTTTTTTTTAACCTTTTTCAGCATATGGTTTCAAGTAAACACCCAATCCAGTTTTATACGGTTTAAGATGGAGACCTTTTTCGAGAGCGATATCCTCAATCCTTTTACTCTCTTGCAGCTGCTGTTCAGCTGCCTAAGTTGCAATAATACTTTTCAATATTCCTGCTATCCCATTTGATAGTGCACTGGTTGCACTTAAGCCTGCATATAGGGGTATCGTGGGTAGAGCACCACCGATTCTAGCAGGGGGACGTAAGATTCGTGGTATTTTTACGTTTTTCTTACCACCTGCTTTCTTTACTGTACTACGCGCGCCTTTTAACAGTTAACTTGTAACTTAACGTGCATCATTGTTTTTAGTGTTCTTGTCTTGCGAGGCAGCTTCAATAACTGCATTCAAGGCAGTGCACGGTCTCTTTTTTAGGCTCTTCTTTCTTTTCAGACCCATGCCTAATTTAGTTTTTAGCTTCATAGCACTCGTTATCGCTAGAGCAGTTGCTTTTTCACTAGTATTCGAGTCTCCGGCTTTGACTTTTTGCCAAGTTCTCTCAGCCAAAACTCTATCTGCTGAGTTTCTAGCGTCAACGTTTTCTTGATTTTTCGAATTAGCTATATCGTGCTCGTTGCACGCCGCGTCCAATGGATTTATGCCTGAATCACCTCTAGCAAGACGTTTTACAAGTTTGGTACAGGGGCCACAGTACTGATAGCCTTGTATGTTGAGTTCTATCGGTAGAGTATTTATAATCCTATTCAAAACACCACGTCCGCTTTTGCAATGTAAGATCAGTACCCTTTGGACGTTGGATTGCTACTGAGCACTAGAGAACAAGACGGTTGTATGTATAGTTTTAGCAACTCCTATGCACTACTTAACGCAAATTATATAAGTGCTGTATTATATAGTCCATGGATCAGTTGTGATTGAACCTTTATACATAGTAGACATAAAGTTCAAAGAGCAATCCGTCAAAATGCATGTTCCAAACTTTGATGCTGTTGTAAAACAGGAAAATTGCCCAAATAAACATGGTGGATTGCTCCCCAAAAGTATCCGAGCTGTATTCTGTGGCCCATCAAATTGTGGTAGAACAAATAGTCTGTGAGCTTTAATAGTGCATCCAAATAGGCTAAAATTTAAAAATGTATATTTATGTTCAAAGTCTCTCAATCAACCAAAATACAAATTTTTGAAAGAGCTGTTAGATCCTATAAATGGTATGAAATACTTTCCGTTCAGTGAACACGAAACAGTAGTATCTTCTGATAATGCTCTGCCCAATTCCATCATAATTTTTGATGATATTGCTTGTGAAAAACAGCAGAATGTAAGAGCCTTCTTCTGCATGGAGTGACACAAAAATGTCGACTGCTTCTATCTTTGTCAGTCATATGCTCAAGTACCTATGCACCTCATCAGAGATAACGTTAACTTTTTAGCCATATTTCGTCAAGATGAAGTTAATTTAAAACATGTGTATGGTGATCACGTCAACTCAGATATGCTCTATGCTTAGTTTAAAGATTTGTGCTTTAGCTGCAGGAATGATGATGAGTATGGTTTTGTTGTAATCGACGAAGACAGACAAATGAATTGTGATCGTTATAGAAAGGGCTTTGACAATCTTGCTATTAATATATAGGATGTATATATGGTAATCTTTTCAGTATACCTCGAGAGGTTGAAGCGTTAGCATGTATGAGCAAGACAAAGACGTACTCCATTAATTGGTTATGGCAAGAGAAGCTGTCAGGAAAAAGTACAGACTATTAGAGTTTGGGAGAGACAAAGTGGATAAAATATTAAGTGAAACGTTTAAGCCAATCACTGAGCCTCTCAGCGAAACTATGTCACAAACAAAGAAAGGAAGTCATATTGCGACCAACAATTATTAATATTACATCCAATCTACCCGTCAAGCAAATAAAGACGAAAGAAAATTATAGTGACGATGAAACAATGTTTTAGTCTGCAGTCACTCAAAGTAAAGATGATCATGATGAGATGAATGATACACTAAAAATAAAACTGTTCATGGTGATGATAAAAATTCATTCGATAACTCATATTTTCAAATACTTGATGAAAATAAAAAAGAATTATTTGATTCCGTGTTTGGGATGAGAATAGAAAATGGAATGTACAAGCTTGATGATTTACCAATATACTTTAAGAATAATCAAATCAGGATGAATGAGTTAATACATCCGATGACTGTTGGATTGATGGAGCTACTCGTGAGAAAACATCATGATGGATGTCACATGACACGTGATAATTGTAAAAAGTATTTTATGCTTTTTTGAACTTTAAGCGTTCATAGAAAGGAATTTAGAAAAAATGAAGCTATTCGAACGCACAGTAGTAATAAATTAAATAAAATCATCGCACCCATGTTTAATCTTATAGCTAGTAAAAAAAAAGGGATCATTATCACACGGTTATAAAGTGGCTCAAGATAATCAGCAAGTAGATTATGTTCACTAAGACGTTCCTAATGAGCTAGTTGATCGTCTACGATTGCTCATAGCCGAAAAATCCACAAGAAATCCAAGCCACAACAACGAAATCATGTCAATCATTGGGGATTTACCTAAGGCTTCGTACATATACTAGTATCGTCAGTATTAGAATGAGCATCGACGTGTTCGGACGTAAGCTAGGTAAGACCGAAAGCGGTAGCCGAGGTCCTTCCTGTCCTCCGGGTGTTAGGTATAAAGTTACAGCTGATACACAATATAATATCCAAAATACCAGACTATGCCATATTGCTGATCCGGTAGAAAATCTAGATGCAGTTAATCTAGCTTACTTCCAGAGAGAGCTTTATAACATCCGGCAAGTTATACATGACATACAGAGCCGTAGAAAAAAGCAAAAGAATAAAGATACTAACATTCACTTATCAGACGGTAACGAGAATGGATCGTAAGAAAAAATCAGTAGTGGAAGAGCTTTACAAGCCAGTTCGTCACACTTATCCACGAAGAAGGTATGATATTCGTGATGTTGGTTGAGACTTGGCAGGCCAATCTTGTTGAAATGATACCATATGATCGTTAGAATAAAAGTCATAGGTACCTACTTACCGTGGTAGATGTTTTTTCGAAGTATGCATGGGCTGTACCTGTTAAGATAAAAACAGGTGACGACGTTACAGCAGCCATAAAGGCTATTTTGAAAGAAGGAAGATTACCAATATACTTGCAAACTGATCGCGGTAAAGAATTCTACAATTTAAATTTCCAAAGTCTCATAAAAAAGTGTAAGATCCATTCGTACTCTACCTATAGGAATCTAAAAGCTTTCATATGCGAGCGATTTAATCGCACTTTGAAAAATTCAATGTGAAAAGAGTTCAGTCTGCAAGGCAACTATATGTGGACTCATATTTTACAAAAATTGCTCAAATCATATAATAATCGAAAACACCGTACTTCCGTTATAAAGCCAAAAGATGTAATGGCAGATAATGAAGCCCAAGTGTTACAAAAATTTAAACGTGACAGCATCAAATTTAAGTCTAAATTCAAAGTCGGTGATTAAGTGCTTGTAAGCAATGCAAAACAAGAATTTGAGAAAGGCTATACGACCAACTGGTCAATCGAGATTTTTACAATCACACGAGTAGCTGCAACAAATACAACGACGTGCCATCTCAAGGATTATGGAGATCAGCCCATTTCCGGAGGTAACTACGAGCAGGAATTACAGAAAACGAAAAATCCAGATGTTAACCTCGTTAAGATGATCCTTCGAAGGAGAGGCAACAAAGTTTTTGTCAAGTAGTTTGGTTTTGACAGCACACATAATAGTTGGATCAACAATCATGAATCATATAATATATGAATATGTATAAAATTTTAGTTCAAGAAAATTGAGTGTAATTAAGGAGTAGTCAATAATAAGTCAAGATATAAAGTAAAAAATGGTTGTTTTTTTTATTTATATTTACGATATTAGGCATAAGAAAATTTTGAACTATTTCCATCATATGCAACAAACAATCTAAACTTATTCACAGCTTCCAATAATATATTAAAAACTTTTTATCTTCTAAAATAGCTAAGGATATTTTGTCGGTAGAAATATTTGGAACTCTTTAAATTTGGCGACGACTTTGGGTCCAGTCTTCTGGTTGGTAGGAAGCCATTGTTGGCGATTTTATTGAGCTCTGCAAGATCCATCTGCAACAAACAACACATATGAATAGCATAGATATGTGTGTGTGTGCGTATGTGTGTGTGTGTGTGTGCATATGTGTGTGCACGTGTGCTTGTTTGTACGTATGTGTGTGTGTGTATGTGTGTGTGTGTGTATTTCTGACCTTAAGTATATCTGGGCCATTGACACGGTGAAGAGGTAGGTGGTGCAGACTCGCTTGGAGGCTAAAGTTGGCCACGTTCAGTCCTATTCGGACCTCTGCTCGAAAACAAAATAAGCTCTGCTGGGTTGTTCTCTGGTTGGCTGCTTCCACCTCCGTTATGCTATAATGGCCCCATGGTCTGTTTGGCCAGGTTGCCGGTAGCACTTGTTGTCATGCGCACTGAGCGCAATTTTGGTTTTTTTTCCAGTGAACAGCTGTTGTGACATGATCTGATGTTTCTCTGCTCTTTAATTATTCTTTTTATTTCGTGTAAGCACTCGATGTAGTCGTCAAAAGTAATCGTGGCTTTCACTACGTTGCTTTTGACATTCTCGGCCTTTTTCAATGGTTTTTCATCTTGTATCCTTACACTGTACATTTTACTTCGTAATCCTACGAATTCCAGCATTATTTTCCCATTGAATTTATCCTTCATCGGGCCGACAATTTTCTTATTGACTCGTGTTAGTTGAACTCATTGTCAGTAGGATAATCCGATGTATCAAATTCTTGAATATTTTCATGCATCACATTGTAAATGCTCTTGTTTGTTATCTCATACACAGGACTATCTGTATCTGTATACAAGAGTTTCCAGTGATCTATTTTACTTTTCATGAAATCATAATGGAATTAGTATACAAGTGTCTTGGACAGATCTAATACACTCAGTCCCACGTATATTGGTTTTTTAATGCACATTTTCGTTCGTAATAACTGTATGGCTACATGTTAGTCGTCAAATTTGACGCAGCTATAGAAATTTGGTTGTGCGATGTATGCTTTTGCACCATATAGTCCATCCCACTTGTTGACAAGCTTTAAATCGACACACTTTATCTCGTTTTTTATCGTTTTACCAAAGACCGCGTTATTAAAGAACTAAAACTGTATTTTCTCACAGTCATTCTTTGCATTTTGATGTTTAGCACTAGTAAGATCTATGTACTCTTTTAGCCAAGGTTTCTCATTAAACCATTGTATCTGATGAACTTTTGTAATTTTAAGGCTATGACTTACAACTTGTTTCATGGAACGATAATGAATCTCGTAGCGAGTTTTGTCGTGCAACGTAGTCATAAGCTTATCCTGCTTCAACCCTGGAGGCGCTATGTGCTTAGCACAGAAAGGCAGGCCTTTGCGAGTATCATGGAGTTCTTCAGGATACTCGAGATCCACTTTAACTATATAACTTATTTCAGCATCATTCGCAACGTTTAAAATACCCAAAGAATTCACATTCTGCGTCCACTGGAAACCACTGTAAGGTAGTAATTAAGTCATTGCCCAGCCATATAAATTATTCACGTCGTAATACATCAGAGATTTTTCATCTTTATCTGGTTGATAGCCTTCTCTCATATACTCGTTATTGGCTTTAGCATAGCGATTACAGCATTGACTGATTCCAGCACGTATACCACGTTGTACGAACATCATCATATCCATATCAGTTGATAATTTTCATTTAATCTGTAAAATAGTAAAATATTACGATTAATACTTAAGAAATACTTTTATTTCCATATTCACTTTTGTATACTTCAACATAGCATTTAATGTCAGGCCTGGTGTTGTATAATAGTGAGCTGAGTCCAACATGTGTGTTTTTAGACAATTATTTCTGCAGTTCTCAAATACTTCGGCTAGTAGAAGAACATCTGTCTTCAGATATAAGTCAGAATATTGTCCAAGTGTCTTAATATTAAATTTATTCCAAACTTTCTTGGCATGCTCGTACTCTTCGTCAGATATATCAGACTCATACAAGCTGCTGTAGAAACCATTTTTTGAAGGAAGACTCTCCTCTTCGAGCTTCCAAAAAGAAAATATATAGTTGTATGAAAAGACTCCTTTTCTTTTCAACAAATTAATCTGATTATGCAATTATTTGTCATCCTCAGAAAATACTCTCTCTAAAATCTTAAACTTCTTAAGATATGATGATAGTTTGTCTAGAGACGAGGCCATACATTTGAAGGAGTCGATGAAGCGAAGGTTTATGTCAGTTCTCTTAACGAAACCACTTAAGTTGTGGAAAACAACTGAAATCACTTTTGAGTCTTGATGGTTTAGGTTGCATGAATTATGCGCAGGGCCACGATATCTGAAAATAATACACGTAATTTGAAATGAAATTAACATGATCACATAAGCAAATATTCTGAGTACTTACTTTCCCATAGGATGGCAGTGGCCTCGAATCTTCTTATCTTTCGAATCAAAAGGTTTATTTCAAATGTGATAAAGAGTAGCTTTGTCAAACTCGACTCTTTCTCTGAGTTTTAAGCTCAACATTGACCTTATATTTTTATATGGTTCTTGCAATTCCACGGCAAGTGAGTAGAGGGTTTTTACAGAGCACTTGGCTAGTCTTATATCATCTTCTCCACTTTGCCTGTAGCGCTTATACTGCGTAAGGCACTTGATTCTTGTGTGTAAGGTTTTTGAACTTAAGTATATTATCTATGTTGTTCTTCCATGAAAGCAATATTTTGCAGTGATTAATGCTTTTGTAATCCATTTCATGTGCTTCTAATTTTTCAACAGTCCAAAATAAGTGTGGACATCGATCGCAAATATATGATTTGTTACCTCGACAGGACGCCTGCTTATTAATCAAGCGAGATGGATTTTTCATTTATACATAGTGTTGTTTATATTCAATATTTTTATCTTTATCTTCAGATTCTTCATCCAAATAAAAAATTTCATTAAGTAGTACATTTACATGTTTCTCTTTCTTCTGTGCAGTCACATGTCTGGTAAGGACATTATACGTATGACCCTTCTTTTTAAAAAGTTTAGGTTAACTGAAACATCATTCAGTTTTTAAAACTTTCCAACCTGTCTTGGGTCAACAGGAAATTTAATATTTTTAAAATTGAGCTTGTTTTAATATTGGATGTATTTTAAGGTACGAGTCGAATTTTTTTCCATCGGATGCAATATTGACAGCACGGCCCATTTGAAGCATTGGTTATCATTATTCATCACATTTACACATGCTCTCTTTTTCTTCACATAATCAGGTAAGTCGATGAAAGAACTGTCTCGTATTAGATTGAACTTGTTGATGTACAAGACAATATTTAGTACAAACCTCAAAGACCATGCAGATTCTTTTTCTTGAAATTCTTCGACGTCTCTTTCAATTGGTTGCTGAACGTTGAGCACGAACCACCCACTTAAGTCTGTAGTCGAGTAAATTACTTTTAATTTTGTGTTAAAAGACTAAACTTCAGTATTCTCTGCACCATGTTTTACAATCACATACTCTGCAGCTAGTACCGCGTTTACCTTCAAACTTTGATGCTGTTCGAGTGTTGTCTTTACGTTTTTTATGAACTGCCTCTTCGCATCGTTCCAAATTTTATAGAGATATGAATGTTTTAAATTTAAAATCACTGCCGTCTTGATACGGTTTTCAAAGGCACTGTTAACATCATCTAAACTGATAGAGTTCTCTACTAGTGCAGCTACTTCAGTGCCTGCAACATGTGACAGAAAAGCACGCAGCTCAATTTCAAATAATTTAGCTGCTACTGCAACTTCTTACTGCAGTGAACATGCCTCGAAGTCTTTTGGCTCGTTTTAGAATACTTTCACTGATTCTAAAACTTTAAGGCGGTCCTTAAGCAGTTGCACAACAGTTTTTACTAAGGCGATAGCAGCTTACAGTTTCTGTATCTCTGCCACTGTTAAGTTCACTTATTGACTGAAAATATCAGCTCTTTGCAGAGTAATGTACCCATAATCCAAAAGTTTTCGTATATGGGCAGGAGCCTCAGTCTCACTTTTAAGTCTTTGCCCATTGTTATATGCTTCCAATAAAGCATTAGACGTATCTTCGACTGCTGGGTAAAAACCATAATTAACTACAGTGCGAAGGAATGACTTTAAGACTACTGAGTACTTCGGGTATCTAAGTTTACTCCTATTCAGACCTCTACTCGAGAACAGAATGAGCTGCTCTCAGATAAGAGCCCTCATTTATACATGTAAATGTGGTTATAGGTAGCAGAGGGGGTAAAAATAGAAAAAGCGTTCTGATTTGTTGATGATGTCATTGCGGTTACGGCGCACAGTGGTCTGAAAAGTACGAAAATTGCACTAAATTTGTGCGTTCCACGAATTTTCAACCAAAGTTAACGTTTTTGGGCTTATTGTACTCCTAAGACCATATCCTACAAGAATCTTATGTATATATATATATATATATATATATATATATACATATATATATATCGAATTTCGATAGTCACATTACTGGGTATAAATAAAAACGTTGTTAAAGTCAACTAATTTGTACTAAATTTAATGTATGGGGGTTTTCGGGGTCGCTGATTACAAATCTAGAGTTAAAATTGCCAAATTCAAAATGGCGAATCCAAGATGGCCGACACAATTTTTAAAAATCCACTGATTTGTACCAAATTTAGTTAACAAGGGTTTTTGTGGTAGCTTATTACAAATATGGAGCTAGATTTGTCAAATTTAAAATGGTGGATACAAAATGGCAGACAAAATTTTCAAAAATCAACCGATTTGTACCCAGTTTGATGTACAGTATTTTTTAGGATTGCTGATGACAAATCTAGAGTTATATTTGCCAAATTTAAAATGGCGGATACAAGATGGCGGACAAAATTTTTTAAAATTAACTGATTTGTACCAAATTTAATGTACAGGGATTTTAAGGGTCGCTGATTACGAATCTGGAGTTTGATTTGCTAAATTAAAAATGGTAAATTCTTTCGGTAAAATTTATTATTACATGCTAAAATCAATACAAAATATTCCCCTTGTATTATTAGCTGTGTCTTAAATTGTAACTTAGTGAAGATTTTAATAGCATGTTTCCATTATCTTCAAATAATTTACTAAATACTTGGTCAGATATTTCTTCATCAATCATTGAATTTTTAAAGTTAAAGAATAAGTATGTTACAAACAATTCTCTGATACAAGCAAGTAATAATTAAAAAAAATTAATTCTTATTGATTTCTATGCTTTACAACAGTTTATGTATCTTTCAACATTGTTTCACAGGTAAATTCGATCTTTTTTCCTTGTTAAGTCTAACAAAAATATATGAAACCATAGTTAGAAAAAGAAAAAGTGGTGAATCTACTTTTAGGTTAACTCTTGAAGATGTTCAAAATTCTTTTCTTATCAACGTTTAGGTAAATAATTTGTAATTTAGTAATTAGTAGTTTAAAGTAGCGAGATAGTAACTTAAGGATTCCATATAGAAAGGCAGTAGTAAACGCGTATTTCATGTATAATGTATTTTTTTAAATCACCTAAATATGGCTTGCTTCAATATTTAACTCGTTGATAAAAAAGTTATCCGATAACTTAAAAGTATATATATTTTAAAATTTAGACAGCTGCAGAGCTAACTGGTTAAGAAAAGTTGAGAAAAAAGAATTTGTCTGTTGGACCTCACGTGGCAGTAATTGGAGACATCTCACTTGGAGGGAAAGTCGGCTGCAGCATTGAAGTTTTATTGAGTACTCAATCTTATCATTTTTGAATTTCATTAAAAACAGTTTTGGATGCTATTGACTACGATAAAAATCGGTCAAAGAAATCCTAAGATATGACTGATTATATACATTCTCTATTTACATGTGGTATTTGAATGAGTGTGAGGAAGACGATGATATTACGTTGTCTCACACGCACTCGTTCAAAATACCACGTGACTAACAAACTATGGTTAATGCCGAAAACAGCCTATAATTCAACTCATTTATTCAGTTGAACTGACTGCAGTCTACTGCCGTCATCACTGCTAAAAAAAATGTGGTAGAAACTGCCAGAGTGATATCGCCACTTGTGATGGTAAATAGACGGTATCTTTATATTTAATATACCAAAGTTAGGTTGCACCTGGATCCCGGTAGGTACGGCACGCGAGGCAGCAGAAAAGTTGAGACAGTGATTTAGAAAGCCGAAAAAATTATCAAAATTCGTGCTTCCCGCGAATTTTCACTTAATCAATACAAATTTGGGCTTATTTTGTTCGTAAGATCATAGGCTACAATGATCCGATTCTCTTTAAGGTGTAATCCATCATTATATATATGTAATTAAGGTATATATATAACAAATTATAACTAGTCGCATTATTTATTGTAATGAAACGATAAAAAATGTATAAAAACGACCAAACACATGATTTTGATTCTTTCAATCGATGAAAACATCCCAAATAATCATTTAAGCGGGCTACATATGCATACGTATGTAATAATGGACACACCCATATATATATATTTGTATACAGGAGCATTCCACTTTAAGTAAAACGATTGACAAAAAACATTGTTTGAAACCTCTGGAATTTAGTAAAACTATGGAAGAATACAAAGATACAATACCTATATTTTCTATCCACCATATTTGATCCGCCATTTTAAATTAGGCAAATATAACTCCAGATTCTTTATCAGCGACCACAAAAACCCCCGTACACCAAATTTGGTACAAATCGGTTAATTTTTGAAAATTTTGTCCGCCATCTTGTATCCGCCGTTTTGAATTTGGCTAATCTGACTCCAGATTCGTAGTCAACGACCCTAAAAATTCCCGTACAATAAATTCAATACAAATCGGTTAATTTTTAAAACTTTTGTCCGTTATCTTGGAGACGCTATTTGGAATTTGGCAAATCTAACTCAAGATTCATAATCAGCGACCTTTAAAACAACGGTAAATTAAATTCGGTACAAGTCAGTTGATTTTTGAAAAATTTGTCCGCCATCTTGTATCAATTTGGTACAAATCAGTTGATTTTTGAAAATTTTGTCGGCCATCTTGGATCCGCCATTTTGAATTTGGCAAATCTAACTTCAGATTCGTAATCAGCGAACCCAAAAATACCTGTACGCCAAATTTGGTACAAATTAGTTGACTTTAAGAACGTTCTTATGTATACATTGTAATGTGACTATCGAAATTCGCTATATATATACATAAAAAACATATAGATACAAAGTCGTCACAGGACTAAGGGAAACGGATTTTTATAGGTTATGGTCTTAGAAGTAAAATAAGCCTAAAAACGTTTATTTTGGTTAAAAATTCGTGGAACGCACGAATTTAGTGCAATTTTTGTACTTTTCAGACCACTGTGCGGCGGCTTGGAATGTGGTGGGGGATGGTTTCTACCGAGAATATATTAAGGAGCTTAAATATGTAGTAGAGTACAGTGGACTGCTCAATAGGCTGTTGACAACATCAAGATGAAATATATCATGGACGTGCAAGGGTTTAAGACATGCAAAAATCAATTAATCTTGAAAGAAGTCGCCCTGTTACCAGTGGAAGGAAAAAATGAACCAACTGACTTTCCCTTCAAGCCACCTCATTCACAAGTCCATGTGAATGCTAAGAATCGATACCAGAATCGACGGCTTGAAAACAACCATCACTGAATTCTGTGGAGCTCAGGTGATATTTCATAGAAAGAATTAGTGAAAATCCTTCAGGCGATTTTTCATCCGGATTGTACGGTCATTTATGCAAAAGGTCTTGAAAAGAGAAAATGGATTCAAGAAATTCTGCCTGAAAGCTAAGTTTTTTCTTAAGTCATGCTGTAACTGTATAAATGTGTCTACAATACGTCTTTTTATTTTGATGGATTAATATGCAACATCAAGGACTTCGGGTGCCCATCGCTCAAAAGACTCGCGATGGACAACATGGCATGTGACAGTCATGCATTATATTTTGATGCCACATGTGCCACAAGAAACGTGATTGCTATTAAAAATTGGGTTCTCGAACAACGCCGACAGAAGATATCGGACCACTTAAAATTTAATCATTATTTCTACTAATACTCATTGTAGCGTAAAACAATAAATATGTTACTTTATAGAAATTTCATTTATTGATATGTACCTTTAACCCCCCCGATTGTCTGGATCACATGTTTGTAAAATTTTATTTCAAACTTTGAAAGAGTATTTAATCTTCTTTTAATTTTATAAATAAAAATATCCTACTGATAAGTATTTAAAAAACTAAGTAAAAAACTAAGAATAGATTTTTTTTGTTTTTTTTTCTGAGTTCTATAGTAATCAAAGAGAAAAAGCCTTTGGGTACCGTATTAAACTTATAGTTAATTCAGTATGGTCCGAGTGCTCGTACAGTTAGGACGTGCCTCTCTCTTGACCTCTTGCGCATGCGTGCAACTCAAGTGCTCTAGTGGTCTGAATTATCGGCCCTTTTCAGGGCTATATCTGCACATCGAAAACCGCTCTTAAACCTCCTAGCGATTTCTGCCACGCCGCGAACGGCACCTGACATGTCATCCTTCGGGGTAACCGCGAGTGCTGTTCTTCCGCTAGACCCTTCAGCCAACAATTCTCCGGCCATAATCCAGCCCCAGGCTTCCTTGAACGACCTTCGCTTCTCTTGCATCGAGAACCGTGATCCTCGCCACGTGCGACCAAATTACCTGCACCGTGACCGCAGCCCGCTCTCGATAGACCAGAACGCTTTCTCTACCGTCGTCTACGATGGACCAAAAAACCCAGAAGAAACTCCCGCGGCCTAAATTCAACAGCTACAAAGTCAGGTACTGTTTTAAACCGCTAAAACGAACCATCGGGAGAAAAAGATCGACACGCTCTTCAAAGAGCTCGATAAATATGTCGAACAGCTGGCCGCAGCTCACGTATTCTAAACCACCTAAGGCCTCACTTTATTCTCCGCTAAACTCAGTACCCTCCACGAAACAAAATAATGCTTCGAAAATACGCGAGTCAAAAAATGCAAAACGTTCCACCTCCCAGGCCACTGATACAACTGCAAATAATGTGCCTCCAAAATTTCAGTCTCCCGAACAGGCGCAAAAAAAGGATAAAGCCAACATCGAGTCCCCGGACAGGGATTTTGACCAAGTCCTCCTATCTCAGTCTTCTTTCTCTCTCTCGCAGGCCGATAACAATATCGTGCTGCCTCTATCTTCCCAAAATTCGGGAAATATGTTTAACATCCTCGACGAGTCCAGCGACTGAGAAACTAAAAAAATTCCTTGGGTTAAAGTACACACTACCTCCTTATCCTCTATTAGAATCATCTCCCTTTACTCTCCTCCCACAGTAGATCAAAGTATTTCCTGCCTCATCCCACTGTTTGACTTCAAGGTTTCCACGATAGTTGCTGGCGACCTTAACGCCAAGCACAACTCATGGGATTGCGCGCATGATAACCGTAAAGGACGATCCCTCCTCAAGCTTCTGCGCGACCTTGATATTAATATCCAGACCCTCCTAGAACCTACCCACTACCCGTCTTGCCCTGACCAGGACCTGGACATACTGGACATCTTCCTGACCAAACACATGATCATTACTAAAGAACCCTGGACCTCTCCTGATCTCCCCTGCAACCACAACCCAGTTTACTTAGAAATCCCTAGTTGTCCTCTTAATATTTCAGTCATCACGAGCCGCATCGACTGGATCCTCTTAGCCTGTAATCTCGAGTCATCCCCTTTCAAGTGCCTGCCCATTATATCACACACAGAACCGGACACAGCAGTAGACGAACTGACTGACGAACTAAATAGATGCACACAAGGCGCCACAACGACAAAAACAGCACCGCAACAATTACTTAGACTCCCACATTACCTCACTAACCTTACAAAGCGGAAAAAATAGCCCGCAAACTCAGGCAAATGTATAGGACTCCCGATCTCAAAGTCATCCTAAACTCTCTAAATCAAGAGGTTAAATCTCTGGTCTCTCAGTTCTGAAACGAGGGATTTAACAAATTTATTGCCGAGGCAGAGTCCCAACCAAATAGTGCTTAGAAAGTCGTTAAAAAGCTCCGTAATAAATGGCCTTCCCTCCCCCCCTTAAACAAGGAAATAACTCTTACTCGCTTGACTCAGACAAAGCAGAGATATTCGCTTCATCACTGCGAGATCAATGCTCCCTCAATCCAAGCCCCATCGATTTAGAATAGGAACACGCGGTCATCAACCGTACAGTTCAGTAACAGCTCCTCGATGATTCCGCTTTCAAACACTCCTCTCCCTTTGAAATCAAAACCATCATTTGCTCTCTAAAAAGGCCCGGTGGCAGGGATGGCGTTAAAAAAAGCATCCTCAAATTTCTCCCGCAAAAATTCATCACGGGTATCTGCAACATCGCCAACGCTGCCATGCGCCTTTTTTATTTCCCAATTGCGTGGAAGGAGGCTACCGTCATATGCCTCCCGAAGCCGGGAAAATCTTTCAGTTCCACCTCGAGCTATAGGCCTATTAGTTTACTTTCATCGATCAGCAAAATCGTCGAAAGCGTCATTCTCACCTGCTTGAATAAGCACGTCATGGATAACAACATTCTCCCTGACGTACAGCACGGTTTTAGGGCAAGACACTCGGCGGTGCACCAGCTTTTGAGAGTCACTGAAAACATCTCCGACAGTCTCATTCACAAAAAATTCACCGCGATGGCCTTCTTAGATGTACAGCAGGCCTTCGACAGAGTTCGGCACGAAGGCCTTCTGCACAAACTTATCCAACTAAATTTTCCGCAATATGTCATCGGGACCATCAAATATTTTCTTTCCGACAGATTCCTCCGCGTTAAAGTAGGAAATTCTCTCTCGGGCCCCCACCCCATCACTTCAGGAGCCCTACAAGGCTCAAAACTTTCTCAAACCCTCTTCAATATCTTCTGATATGACTTACCCCAGCGCGATAACATTAACACGTACATCTACGCTGATGACGTTGCGGTCAGCTGCACGACCAAACAACACTCACGGTTTACCACCCAATTAAACGAGCATCTCGAAACACTCCATAACTAGTATAGTCTTTGGAGATTAGCCATCAATGAATCCAAAACTATAGCTGTGACCTTCTTTTGAAAAAACCCCAAGAAAAAGATTACAATGATAAGGGTCAACGGAGTAGACATCGAATGAAGCTACTTCGCAAAGTATCTCGGCATCACGCTAGACAGGAGACTCGCGTACACAAGGCACATTAACTGCGCACGCGGCAAGGCTCACGGGGCCTTTGTGTAGTTGAAACCACTTCATTAACAATTCAGTCTCACAAAAGACAGAGTTGCGCACCTTCAACGCCATCATAAGGAGCATTAGCACCTACGCTATCCCCACTTGGGGGGCTGCAAAAGAGAACAGTCTCAAGGCCATTCAGGGTGCCTTCATGAAGATCCTAAGGTCGGTACTAGGCATTCCGTGGCACATAAGGAATGCCCAAATCTGCAGGGAGTTTAACATCATCGCTCCCATCGAGGCAATCCCTATTCTCGCCTCCAAAGTCCGCGCTTTCATCACGGACCATCCAAACCCTACCATCGCGGCGCTCGTTAACATCCAGCCCGGGCGACTCGACCTAATTAGGCGCCCCTGCTCCCTAGTTGCACTTTACGACAACCCAGACTATACTTATGATCTACCTACACCCACATCTTCTTCTGAAGAATCACTATAGTTTTTCCGCCGAAATCGCGCTTCACTTCATCACACTCCCTTTTGGAGCACCCAAATTCCCGCCGTATCCCTACGGCCTCAGAATACATAATACATACACAACTACAAGTACGCCCTCACATACTTAAACACGCAGCGTACTAACATTTGACATACGCACAAGCAATCATTAAAAGAACTAAAAAAAGAAGAAAAATCTCAACACGTAAACATTTCACAAGTACGCCCTCATCTACACAAAACACAGCGTACTCACACTTTACATTCACCCAGATACACAAATAGGATCCACCACATCTATACCGGCACAAGCCGGTCTTCGAGCTTCGCCCAGACGCGTAAGAGCCACTCCACTTATCCCTTTGAGTGTGAGCTGGACACCAAACTTCTTCGTTATTTTCCATCACCCCCTTCTCACCCTTAATTCCCCTGTCTTCTAGGGGGCATAGTGCTTCGCATTGCATTGCATGCTTCCGATTGCTCATATGCCCTCGCATTAAGGCAGACTCAAACCTGAGAAAGTGGTGGGCACCACCAGCCGCAGGCACGTAGGTCAGCGTATGGTAGGATCCACCCACTGCTCTGCTGCTGCCACCTTTACCTTGACCGCTTTACACGCTGCAGCCCTCGCCCTAACCGCAATGCTCTGCTTCACCATGCGGAGTATGGCCTTGACCCTCTTAAAGGCCTTCTCCTCCTCTTTCTCTGCAGCTCTCCTAGCCTTGCGAGCTACAGTCCGTGCTTTCTTTGACTCTCTATCCGTCACACGTGGTGGCGAATAAAGAAGCATGTTCGGCAACCATGCAGCTCGCAACGGTCTAGGCTGCTGTGAAGGAAATGAAGGAGGTCGTGGTGAAGGTGTCGGTGGTCGTAGTGGCGGTGTTGGTGGTCGTGGTGGTATTGGCGATCTTGGAGGTGTCGGCAATCGTGGAGGTGTCGGTGGTCGTGGTGGCAGTGCTGCTACAAGGCAAGCTCTATTCCTGCGCTCTCGACGCCGTTGCTGACGCAAGTACTCGAGGAATGTCATTGCGTGCCCCATTTTGCTGCTTGATGTCGAATAAGCCTAAGTGTGGTAAGTACCCTCCTATATAAGCTTTCCCGTTGCTACTCTGATCATTACCCCCACCGAGCTCATACCTACTCCAAACATTGCCCCCACCAGCGCACATTCCGGAGTAGAAACTGGAAAGCTTATATAAGGGAGGCTCTTCCGCACTCACGTGTCATTTGTAACTCGGACGTCGCATAGACTGACGAGGTTTTTCCCCGGGCCCCTTGGACGTCGCATAGACTGACGAGCTAGTGCTCCTCGTTGTCGCTTCCTACCGCTGCTTATTGCCTTCGTCCATCGCTGCTGCCCACCGGCGCTGCTGCTCCTCGTTCACCGATGCAGCTGCTGGTCTTCGTCGCTGTCCACCGCTGCTGCCCACCGGCGCTGCTGCTCATAGTCCACCGGTGCTGCTCATCGTCCACCGGGTGCTGATTGACGTCATCATCATCAAAGCAGATCTTTTTTTTGACGTCGTAAAGGCAGAATATTTTTTTTAATTTTGATGCCGTAAAGGCTGCCATTTTCACGCCGAAAAGGCCAATTTTTTCCCATGCCGAAAAGGTAAACGATCTGCTCTTTTAAGAGCCACAAACTTGAAACGAAGGCTTATTAAACGTGTCAAGTCCGCGCTCTTCGTTGCCAGCTCCTTTAAGGGCTATCTTTAATTTTTTATTTTATTATTTCTTATTTTCTAAAATTCTATTTTTTTTCTTTAAAATTTGTAAAAGTCGTTTTTACCTTTCTTACGTTAACATACAAATTTTGAAGGAAAGAAAAAAATTTCCCTTGGGTCGGGCTTGAACCCCGGCCCTTAGCGTGACAGTCAGGTAGGCTACCATCTGTGCCACCGAGAGCCTGGTAGCCCTTTGCACTAATAGCACTATTTCAAAGTGCACTTTTTTTTTAATGAAAATAACAGTGAGCTCTTGAAGCCGCTCCTAAGGTCCGCACTCTCGGCGGCCTAGAAAGGGTAAAAAATTTACGCCAGGGTGGGGGTAAAAAAATATATGCTAGAGGGGGTAAAATTTGCTCGTCCAACAGCACAAGCTGGAAGGGGAAAAAAAGTGCAGTGGTCTGGAGGGGGAAAGATCTGCTCATCCAACAGCACGATCTGGGGGGGGGGGGGCATTAGCACGAGCTGGGGGGGGTAGAAATTTACGGTTGCGGGTGGGGGTAAAAGGTGCTTGTCCAACAGCATGAGCTGGGGGGGGGGGGCAGGCGAGCTGGGACCAACATGAGTTGGGACCAGCGTGAGTTGGTACCAGCTTACCTACTTAAGTAGTAAATCCGCGGAGACGTGGGAAAACATTAATTAGACGGTCGCAATACACGCACACACATGGAACAATCTAGGAATAGAAGACGAAAGTTATACGATTAGATAGAATGGAATAAACGAGCAAAAAAAAAATTTCATTAGGTGCAAGGTCAATAACATTTAAGGGAAGGGAGTTTCACAGTTGAAAGTTCATTTACCTTTTTTTTGTGCTGGTCCAAGCGATAAGCTGATAAGATTTCTGAAATATTAAAAATGTACTAAGAAATTTACGGGGTAAAAGAAGCCGCTCTTAAGTGAGTATTATTGCAAGCATTAACGGCCTAGCATATGATTGGCTAGAGCACGTAGAAGGAAAGATAGAGACCTCTGCAGATTTTAAACGCCTATTTCTAAACCGACATTGGATTGTGTCAGCACAACCGAAAATTTGTCGTTCCTTGAAATGGGGCTCATACATAGCTATCAACAACTTAAGCCGCAGTAAATATGTCTTAAACTGGTATAATCTTGTGAAAATGCTTGCAGGAAATTCTTCAGAGGCAGAATCAGTCGTAAAATTCTCTAAATATTTCGACAAGTTATTCAACAATATATCACTTTATGTGGAGTCAATACAATTGACGGATCGGTAAAATGATTTGACGCAATAGATTTCGGAAACGCTCTAAATAGTTCAATAACGGTGCGAGAAAATTCATTCATTGAGCCTATCAAACACACAACGTTGAACCCGACCCGAAATCTTACGCACCAAAATTTTCGAGCGTCGACACCTCAACCACAACATACAAATTGGCGTGACCGTGGAGACACAAATACAAATTTCTCCGGGAGTGATTTATATATAAATCACGCTTCCGTTAACAACAACCAGAATAATACTTCAAACGATGTAAGAAACCAAACATATGTTGAACGACCCAGAAGTAAATCAGTTGAACGTAATTATACAAAGAACTATATAAGCTTAATCAAAGAATTCCAAACCCCGGGAAACGAATGAGAGTTGTATTCCGAGACCCCCTAGTTTATGACACAAAACAAAATTCTCGAGATACAAATACGGATTGGGGGGGTAGAGAATGTAAACATAAAAAAACCTAAAAGAATCAGCAAATCTGTACAGTTAAAGAACGGGAAGTATTATACATTCAGAAACCTTTCTTATTATACAAAAACTTTATTATTTAAAAAATAAACATGACGAGTTAAAAGTTCACAAGTTTTAGAATCATTTTTATTTACAACATTATAATATTGGCTCAATATTGAAAAATGAACAGATCGAGTTTAAGTGTGATATTCCAAAAACACATTTCACTTTATATTTTGCCAAAGAAAACAAGAGATCAAAATTACTTTTCGTAGAACAGAATGGGATAAATTCAGTATTCGAAGATATTAGGCACACATAACTCGAAGAACTGATTAATAAAAACATAGTCGAACGAAATTATCCATGGATCTGCCCATCGATCGATATCTATATTAAAGGCATAAAAATGAAAGCATTAATTCATACGGCCAGCAAGATGACATTTGTCTCAGATCAAATTTATGAAATGTATCGAGCAAAATGGAAGGATTGTCCAACTTTTCCCTCGGTCGGTTTTTGGGGCATGTCGCTTTACCGAGGAAAAATCAGTGCGAGGCAATGATCAGCTTCAAGCAAACGTACATTTCGCTAGCAATAAAGTTACAATCGATTTTTTAGTAGTACCTAAACTAATGCAGGAGCGTATTTTTGGGATCTATTTATGAAAAGAATTAGAAGTAAATATCAACATGAATAATAATGAAATCCTTTTTATATCTACAGATCAAATTTAAAGTTTAAAATTTCATTTTTTTATTTTATGAACCGATAGAGTTAGGACTTATTAAAAATTTTGAACCAGAGCAACATCAAAACTTGAATGATGTACCTCTGAAGACAGATATACAAATATCTGACACGGAAACCTCTGATAAGTTAATAAAGCTCACAAATTTATTTGACGACCAAAAAAGAACATTGTATGAGTGAATAAAAAAGTATAGACATATTTTCCAAAATGCCCCGGGACATTTCAAATCATACACATACATACTCTATGTCACAAATAAGGAACCATATTTCTTGCATTCTTACCCAACTTCACACAACTTAAAGATAAAGTAGACACTGAGATCGAGCAAATGATCAAACTTGATATCATTGAACGATTTAACAGCGCATACGGAAACCCATTAACAGTTGTCATGAAATCAGACGGAGGGATTTGTATTTGTTTAGATGCGCGAAAAATAAACGAACGATTACTTAATGATCACAACGGAGCTAAGAACATGGATAAAGTTTTACGAAAGTGCAGCAACATTTGGGTCATGAAAAGTATAGATCTTACCGTAAGATTTTGGCAATCAAATCAAAGTTGTTCCATTTAGCCTTAAAATAAGTCGCGCTGATTCAACGCAAGCTTCGGATTTTTTACTTGATGGAATACGTGATTCTATCATAGATTTCATAGATGACTTTTTATGTTTATCATCGAATTTTTAGGAACACATAAAAAATTTCGATATATTATCTAATAGAGTAGGTTCAGCGAATGTGACGATAAATTTTATGAAGTGAATCTTTTGCCGGGAAGAAATTAAGTTCGTGCATCATATTCTCTCGCCAAAAGGAATTAACCCTAATCTAACAAAATCAAGAGAATCAAAAATTTCCCTGCGCCAAAAAATACAAAGAAAGTAAAAAGGTTTCGAAGATTGGTCACCTTTTTTTGCAAAATTTTCGAAAAAAGTATGCGAATAGATGAAACCTTTGTTAGAATTGACACGTAAGGATAAGTGTTGGAAATAGAGGGACTTACACTTAAAGGCATTTGACCAAGTAAAAGATCTTTGTAATAAAGACTTATTTTTAATACACCCAAACTTAAATATGCCGTTCATACTTTACACAGACGCCAGTAATATAGCGCTCGGAGCCATCTAATGCCAAAAAGATTAAGACGAAATAGAACGCGTAATTTTCATGGCAAGTAGAACGATAAAAGCTACATAAAATAATTACTACACGACAGAGCTCAAATGAGTAGCGATAGTATGGGCATAACGCAAATTTCGGTCATTTATCTGGGGGACAAAATTCTGTATTAAATGCGATAACCGCGCCTTATCATATTTAATGACTTGTAAATTTTTCAGCTCTCGTCTTAATCGGTAAATGTTAATAATGGGAGATTATGATAATGAAATCTCGTGTATTAAGGAAAACGAAGATATAGCCGCTGGTACTCTAGATCGGATTAATAAATAAGAACAAATGCAAGATTTTCATATCTTTTTAATTTTGGCACAGCAGCGAAATAAACGCATAATAAATCCGTTAACAACAATACAGACATTATAATAACAAAATTAAAAAACTTTAACACATTCTGGATAAATTAAAAGAGAAACCCAATAACACGAGATACATGATATAAAATAAAACATTATATAAATTGTGCAATCATAAAAAAAAGTACGCATATATCGGGGAAATAAGATGCGTGAAGATATTAAAAAAAGATTTAGCGTACAACAATTTTAAAAGATTTGCATCCCGAATTTCGAAAACATGTGTTATATGTCAGAGAAATAAGATATACAATAAAGGTACACATTTAGAAACAAGACCGATTATCAGAAATGCACCGAACGAATTAATTTCAATTGATTTTTTTCGACCATTGCGTACACCAGTGGACAGGGTTTAACATATACTTCTTGTAATTGACGTCTTTTCTAAATTTGGCACGCTAGACCCAATAAAACGCGCAAATACGCAAACTACTATCAGGAAAATTTTTAATAATAATATACCTAAACCCGGAAAACTTATAGGAATTCAATCCGACAACGGGACTCAGTCTACCACAAAGAAATGGCTTAACACGTTACAAGAGGTAGGTATTAAAGCATGTTTTTCGGCCATTAGGCATTGATAAAGAAATATCGTAGAAAGGGTAAATAAGGAGTAAGGACGATTTTTTCGCCTTTTGTTCATCACAAACATAAAAGTAGGGCCAACTAGACTAAATCTATTTAAAAATGCATAACTTAATGCTACCGTGAAACAACAAAATACACTTCGTTCGAATGACAATGTAATTAGAAACCAACAAGATTTAGGCAAAAATACACATCCTTGCCCGATACGCCTGAATCCACACAGGCGGAAAAATTAGACACTGCATAAAAAACATGTTAAAGAAAGGAAACTTACGTGCAGATAAACAAGATTGCATGAAAACAATTACTCACTATGTGTTGGGACAAAAGATACTAATTGAAACTAACCACCTTTCGATTAGTAAAAGTAGTATTACAGCCAAGTTCCTTCTACTTTACTAAGAACCTTACATTATCGACAAGATAATAAATAACGCTACTTTTCTGTTAAGAGACCTAGCAAATAAAAAAAGGCATGTTTCATGGAAATCGATTACACCTATATTATATACAGGACGTAAGGAATGGCTCGACGTAAGCGAAAAAGACTTAACAGGCAGATGAAGCAAACATAACAAAAATCGGAAGCTCTGGTGAGCCAAGCAAGGAAGATGTCACAAGCAGGAAAGAAAGAGGTGATAAAATCAGACCCTAAACCCCCACCCAAGCCGGTGGGGAGTACTTCTAAATTGATAATGATGAAACAATAGACGACCTCGAGCGTCTTATGATAAAATAAATGATGCAGTTATGAGAGGTATAGTGATATCTGTATCGTCTAGCATATCATATAAACAATAGTTCACGTTTTATTTACGAGGAATTAGATGATAGATGGAGATGGAAAGAACATCGGCCTTAGCAGAATCAGGAAGACAAGGGCAAAAGAAAAAAGATATGAAGAACAAAAGTAGGAAAAGTTGGAAAAGGAGTGACAGTGACTGACATGGTGATTAGGCTACAAAACCCTAAACCAGCCCAGACCCTCATACGAACAAGGACAATGAACTTGACGAAGGGAAACTTACCCCTCCAGTTCCCTTGGCTTTAAATATCCCACCCCCGGCCTCAATCCCGATCTATCAATCATCTTTACCTCTTACTTACGCCTATAATCCTCGCAAACTTAAACATGCCTTAAATGTCCTGTTTGGACCACCCTCAAGCCATAACCATCTAATCCCAATCTTCCCTTAAGAACACTTATTTAAAAAATCCTAATCCCTTAAAATAAAGATCGATGCAGTGTTTTCCACTCCTTCTATGGACCCCGTCCAAGTAGTCCCCAAACCCAAACCCAAGCTTATCATGAAATCAATTGTTATGATTCCACCGCAGGTTACAATCCTAGAAATTTGAACCTCACTCTCGACATAAACAATAATGCCAACCCCACCTAATAGATAAAACCTAAAACATACCGAAAATCTATCCCACCCTCATTTCTAGAAACCCTGTCAAAACGCCCTAGGAAACACACGCCTAATAATCCAGTCCCAGATGTAGAAGCATATCTAAAAAAAAATATAAAAGATTTTTTTTTGTTAAAGAAAAGTTTACCAATTTATTTTAAAAGGTCCCTCATTTTTTATAATAAATTTGGGGGGACTCATGCAGCAGTGCATACTGCATTTTTTTTTCGATCATCTTAAAAGTAGGACAACTATTCAATTCTAAATGAATAGGCCACGCGCGCACACCTTACTAAGTACTAAGCGTACTTAGAAGTACTAAGCGTTGGTATAAAGGCGAGCCGCAATACCGGATGAATCAGTCTACTTAGGGAAGCTCACACCCGCTTATCGTGGAGATTTAAGTTGACCCTCTGGAGTTCGCACCCGCTTATCACAAAGATGTCAAGTCTTCTTTTTATTATCGCTAGTATCCGTGTACTACGAGTTAAGTTTTCTTTGCGACCTGGCATCCGGGATTTTTCCAAAGTCTAGCCAGTGCGACAAAAATTGTTTACCACTAAGTTTAGTGCGACAGATAGGGAAAAAGAGCAGCAGGGATATAAGCCATCTAACAGAACCGTACCGGTAGTTCCATCCGGCTCGGACTTGACGATTAGTCGAAGGCACCCAACTCTGGGCGATCATTGAAATCGCAACTCTTTTCGCCAGAATCCACCCAGCAATCTGATACACAGGCTTTGCCTATAGTTTAAGTCTGAGCTTTCACTGGAGGGATAGAAGATCCACATCAGCAATTGTCGACTATCTGCCTGTATAACGAGAGAAGCCACACCTAAGCAGCAATACTTTTATCTAGGCCTACCACAGTAGAGAGAAAGGAAAGAAGCATCAATACACTACCACAGAAACGTAAGTGCAACTGATTGGCTCTACCTTGGACTCCCGACGATTCCGTCCCCCAGGTATAGATCTGCACTTATGATAGAGGCCCCTTGACGCGGGTGAAGTAGCTCTGGGAGAGTAGCCAAACTTTTGGTTTGACAACCTAGAGACCCTACGACGTGACCTGTTCTAAATGCGGGTATTCGTGTTTTGTAGGTAGCTACTAACTTCCTATGATCATTGCGAAAATTCAGAGCCACAGTCGATGAATTCGGGAATTTGCTTTGTTGGTGTCTCCTATTTTCCCATCTGTCAGTAAGTAGTGTTGTCAGTCGGTAATTCATTAGATAACTTGCCCAATGTATCGGCACTGAAGTAATCAAATTTTAAATTTACCTTTTACTTATATGTGTCTTTAGAGTGTTAAATAAAATCATATGAAATTATTTTCTATTAATTGAAGTTCAGATATTCAATTTTGTAAGTACACTTGTAAGTTAATACACTTATATATATTAAATTCTGTACTAGATTAATTAAGAATTTAAAAATAAAGAACAATTTCGGTCTATTACAAGAAAGTCTTCAAATGCTCATTCAGAATAAACCTTACCTTTTTTCAGATAACACGCAGGTCTATTCTAAACACGACTTTATTATATATAAATAATCACTTGATTATTAATTAACGAGGTGATTCTTATTGCACTTGGACATGTGAGCAAGGAAGAGTGTTACTTTTAGTAACCGCAAAAATCAATGAAGAGATCTTACACTGTCCATCACAGTCATATGCCTGTGGTGTATGGAATATCTGGCAAGCAAATTCTAGATTAAGATTATTGGTGTTTTAAAGGTGACTTGAGCATTTTGCTATTTTTGCGCTGTGCCATGAACCCCAACACACAGTTTGATTTAATGGCTGTGTTTTGGCTGCGAAATTGTTTCTATTCGCAGTATTTTACTCAAATTCTCATCACTATATTTCCGCGAAATAAACAGCGATACATTGTTTTATAAGATCGATCCCCAGTATCATTTCCAAGGGCAGCTAGTTGCAGACAGCCACAGACACTAATCGGGAAAGTTCGAGATATCTGTAAAAAATCGTTACTTTTCTTTGATTGATTAAAAAAATTTTTCCGTATTATTCATGACAAAAAAGAAAGATATTAGTCTCAAATATTTAAGTCTTAATCTTACAGATCTTTAGTAAAAATTTCATCAGATCTAATCAGACGCAACTCAGATAAACTATGTTGGTGAAAAAGTACAATAAAAACTACTGTTTTAGAAGAATTTTTGACACAATAAATGAGCCTAATTTAACACTATCTAGTAAAATTTTAGTCTTGTTCTTAGTTATTGTTTTCTAATTTTCTTAAGATTGTTTCAAAAAGTCAATTATAGCCATTGCTACACATTGGCACACGTAAAAAATTATCTATTACCTAGATTTTTTGAAACTTTGAACACAAACACTGAGAATACAAATTACACTAAAATTTTACAGGATATTGTTAAGTATTAGGACCATTAAATATGTAAATACTTTAGATATGCTAACAATAACAGTGTTCAATAAATTTTCTGAGCAATAAAGATCGCTTGAAATGCATTTGTTTAGAACTCACGAATTTAAAAAAAAGATGTTTTAGGATTTAGACAATAGTGCTTTAAAACATTTCCTTTTATTTTGATTTAAAACATGCGAAACAATGTTTTTGAATCAATTTTTTCGTTTCATCACATTACCTCATGAATGAATTATTTAAACAATTTCTTATCTAATCATCAGCTATCAACTTAGGCTGTTCTATTTCAAAAGCATCTCTCAAATGGGACTTAGCAGAAAAATTCCATGAAAAATATTTCTAAGCCACTGACGGATTTTGGAGCTATGACGATCCAGATCTCTATGTGTAGTACCGAGCTGCAGTTCTATAAGACTTTAATTGAAATTGCATAAATTTTTTTCTATTGTATTGCACTATTATTCTAGTTTTCAAAAAAGTGAGATAAGGAATTTTAAATAAAGGAAAAGTTTTGCTATACCTAGAGGATATCCTAGTTTAATTTCCAATTATTTATTGCAAAATTGATTTTTTAAATAAATTACTTTTTTTTTGTTTTGAGCCTATCTGAATAAAAATAGAAAACAACTTAATCTGTAGTTATTTATGAGTACTTATCCTACCTTTTTTTATTATCATCGATTCATTGATAATAAATCGCTAAGTATAGGAAAAAGTTTAAATTCTTTGAATCATTTTAATAACGTAATGCCTAAAAAAATTGCTAAAGCAACTGATACAAGAACCAAATAAAAATTCTCTAAAATTCAATTTGTGTACAATGTTTTATTCATCCTGGCTCACGCTATACATATGTACTACGAGAAGTGAAAAAACTAATGATTTTAGCATGCTGCATCATACTTTATTCGTATGAGAAATACTAATGCTGATAGGTGGCTATTTATTAAGGCATGAACTTACACCCTCTAAGCAAGGCTATAACGTATCACCTACACTCTAATATGCAGTGTACGTATGATCATCTGCTGTTGCAGTGGTGTTCTTATGCAGGCAGAGAGTGACGGAGTCATATGCTTAATTTTTATAAGCTCCATACTATTTTAGTATAGATATCTCGTACGACTGAGACGATAGTCTCCGCTCACTAACACCGAATCAGCACTATGTAACTGCGAGACAGCACGATGATTCGGTATAAGGAGGCGACACCTATTGTTGCAGTTGCATTATATTAAGCTTTATACCTCAATAGTATAAAGCTTCTGTAAGTCAAGCATGTGACTCTGTCACGCTCTCCCTGTATAAGAACACCGCTACTATGGCAATTGGCCATTAGTATACTGCATGTGTATCGTGCTATCTAAGTATGCGTAGTACCCTTACTTAGACGGTATAAGTTCATGCCTGGATAGCTAGTCAAGTCTTATACCATATAAGTAATGGCACTGCTGAAGATTTCTCGATTTTACTTTAGCCTGGTAACTATGAGCAAAGATAACACTTAAGTGTTTTGAAAAATTCCAGAGTAAATTGTCAAAGAAATGTATATTTGACCTGCTCACCCACTACAAGGGCCACCCCCTGCATAAAGAAGAACTTGAGATTGATGCAAGATGAACGTTTGAACTTGTGGCACTTAGATAAGCAAAAAAGTAATAAAAATGGTGATTATTACTACCTCGGGCCTACTTGGAACTCAGGTACACCCTAGAAAGAAACAAAAGTATTCGTAACTCCATTGTAAAGGCTTCTTTATAAACCTCGTTACGTCCTTTGCCTACGGCTTGTGCCGTAAACCGCAATGTTCGCAAATTAAAGCCTTTCCAATTTCGTACGAAAACTGCTATATTAATAAAAGTGATTTTAAAAAGGCTAATAAAGCATACATTCACACATTTTAATCTAAAAATGCTAGTGAATATATAATTTTTTATAATTTAAAACCCATTGCTTGCAATGCCGAGAACTAGAGGAAGAAGCAAATAAACAAGTATAAAAGATATAGGAAATCAACCTATGTATTCAAAGGTATTTTTGCTCATTTAACTCTTTCATCGATTCAAATAAGCTTATTAATAATGTTTCTGTGGATATACTAATACTGATATTTTCGAGCAGGGACGAGCTTTATATTATAATGATAGTATTATTCAATGTCTGGTTTCGATATACCTTCATTGCTACACTCGCAACTAACCTATTTATTCTCATTATTACGCTTTAAATATCAAAGATAAATATCTATTTATGATTTTGCGCCACAAGTTTGAACGATAATCATGCATCTCGTTCAAGTCCTATTTTGATCCAAAGTACATCGCAACTAGTGGGTTTACAGGTATCATAGTCCAGAGAAATGAAATGAAATTTGTTAGAAAATAAGACTAATATGTTTCAAATAACCATTGGTAAAAATGAACGTATCTACTGGTAATAAATGTACCTCTGAATTTTCTCTTTTTTTGAACAAACGAAACATTGCTAAAAAGACGCATTTATCAGCAAAAATCGTAAAAATCTGTTTTTCTAGAACAGCATTAAGACCGTAAAAAAAGATGTCCCTTTTATTGTCAAAACCAGTTCATTTTAATCCAGCTTGATTAAATTTCATCGATTATTTATTCAAATAATCGTTAAATCTTGTCTGATCGAAAAATTGTTGCAAAAATATTGTTCAGGGTGGTTTTGACAGCACGCAACGTACGTGTAGTTCCTATAATATTAGTTTTACAAAAATTTATACGCCCAAATCAATCTTTGGTTGACAGTTACTTGGGGTTCTATACGAAGTGTGCATTTGCACAAACGATATATCAGTGTTGGAGAAGTAAATACAGTACAAGTTATAATTTTCAATACATACTGTAAATGGAAAAGTATCCTTTACTTTGTTTCAATAGTACAATGTTTATATACCGTACAGCATGCAGAGTCATCGACGGCTAAGTGGTGGGAGCGCTAGCTTCCGAGCCTGTCAGACTCAATGTCCCGGTATCTGGGGATCATCTAAATTAAATCTTTATAACAAAGTTAGAAAAATCCAAAAAAAATTTATGTTCTGTAGAATTTTATCAGAAATCCAAGAACAATAGTTTTGTCCAGTTCAGGCAACGGCTATATTTATATTTGACAATCTATAAAAAATTTCAAATTTTGCAAACTGTTTGAAGCAAGTAAATAGCAAATACCAGCATAAAAAAATGTTTTACCTTTAAACATAAAAGTAGTGTAAAATCCTAACTTTTCAATTAATCTTAATGAACTTATGAGAAATTGTAGCACTTCAAATAGTTAACAAAACGAGATTTGTTGAGTTAAAAAATATTACGCCATGTTTGCTTTATGGAATTTTTTATTTAAAAATTCAACCTCGTATTACTCTTGTATAACCAATTTTTAGAAAACCTAGCCTAGTAATATATTAAGAATTGATGTATATTTTATTATTATGTAAAATAACTTTGTATTTTTAACGAAAAAGCAGTTCAGAAAAAAAAACTATTTGGCAACTCAAACGAATCCAAATATCGCTGTCGATTGTCGATATAATTATTTTGTTAAAACCGATGATCAGTTGTTACAAAAAAATACAGATTTTAAAAAATTGATCGTGCTCAAACGGAGGCTGAGATATGAGGAAATCAGTTTTTCGGCGATAAAGAGACAATATGTTGATCTTTTTATCTGAAAATTAAGCAAATCACGCTTTAAGTTATATGTAATTATTTCCTAGCAACATTATCTTTTCCTGGTTTTATATTAAAAATTCAGAACAGTCGTCATTTTCATCACTGCGTCCTCTATGGGTGCGGCCTATCCGCATCCAGTGCTTTTGAATCATCGCGGTAAAAGCAAGCTGCAGTGCCGTAGCAGCTTTAACATGGACATATTCATGAAAATACTCTGTAATTCTTGTCTGCACCATAGCTATCTATAAATGTAGTCTTCCAAGTCTCGAACTTTAAATTTTATGATGAAATACTGCCAAAAAGTACGCAAAGTGTTTTTACATCGATGGACAAAAATGTGAACGATATTTCTCACAGATACAATTTTGTGGTTCATTTACTGATGAAAGTGGTAAGTCACAATTTTATTACTACTGTTACTTAACATGTGCCTCTTTTTTTCAAGAGCATACTTAAGATTTATGTTTTAATACAAATTATTACGTTGACGTAATATTATCTTTAAAACTGACGAGCCAGTAATTAAAAAGAAGAGAAACGGCTGAAAGTTGGTAATATGTAAGAAATATTGATTTTAATAGTTCAAAAATTAGTTTTTTTTTTCTTTTTCCTCAATAGGCTTACGTTGCTTAAGCCATTACGACATTGCAGCGTCCTTTTACTGCAATGATTTGCCTGTAACAGACGCAGAGCTGAAAATGACGACTTTTCTGAATTTTTTAAATAATAACAAATAAAAGATGGATTTTATTGCTCAAGGATATGATTCCATATAACTTGAAGCGATATTTGCCAAATTATTAGATAAAAATATCAACAAATTGGCTCGTCATCGCCGAAAAACTGACTTCCTCGTATCTAGGCTGCCGTTTAAACTAGACCAACTCTTTTTTTTTCAATCTGTTTTTTTTTTCATGACTACTTGAGACACGTTTCAACTAAATTATTCTATTACAAATTGACAGAGAAATTTTTATTTGCTAAAGTTGCAAAATTTTTTTTTTAAATCTGGTTTTTTGTTCAACATTTAATATTTTTTTTATATAGTATCAAAATACACATCAAAATACACGCATTACGAGGTTGAATTTACAAATTAAAAGATTCATATACGGAAATCTGCTTAACATTTTTCAACTCATCAAAGCTCATTTTGTTAAGCATTTTTAGTACTACAATTTCCTATAGTTTCATTGAGATTGATGGAAAAGTTTGGGTTTCACACTTATTTAAAGTTTCAAGATAAAAAAACTTTTTGCTGCATCTATTTTCTATTTACTTGTTATAAACAATTTATATGCAGTTTGGAGAAAATTGTATCTTTTAGGCCGTTTTGTGACGAAAAGTTAATGGTTTTTTGGAAGTTTTTACGACGTCTAAAGTAAAGATACAGGCAAAAGACCATGACGAAATTTTTTATAAATGGTTAAATAATAGAAAAAATCTGTTGCCTACTGTGGACAACATTTATCTTCGTATTTTTGATAAAATTCTACAAAAAAAATAATTTCCTAGATTTTTCCAACCTAGTCAGCCTATTTATGCTCCAGATACCGGACTACAAAGCCAAAAGGTTTCGATTCTCGTCAAAATTTTTTTACAATTTCCATCATTGAGCTTTTCCACTGAAAATGTACCTATGAAGCTGAAAGCTCACGTCTCTCCCAATGTTTTTACGGCTAAGTGTCATTTCTCCCATCCGGGGTCGTCAGCGCGTCTGTCTCGATTTGGTCCAAATTAAATTTTATCTTTTATAAAAAACCATGAAAATTTTTACTTAACAGGAATTAAAACGAGCTTACTGACTACAAGATTTACAAACCTCTGGTATTATGATAATTCTGAATGATTTAAGATGCCGACAGAAATATGGTGGCCATGACAAGAAGATTTCAATAATTTTTATTCTTTTCATATATACATCTTATCGTTCATAACCTTGCCGAAATAAGGGTCATATAGGTGATTGCAATACGTAAAGTACACAAAGTGTGTAATGCAAGTTTGAATTAACAAGGAAAGCTTACACAAAATGGTGAATCATTTGTATCTGTACAACCCCTGAAATATAGATATTAAATAAGATGGTACGCTGAGAAGAATATAGTAAAGTGTTTTGCACTATTACAAAATCAAAATGACGGCTGACACAGGGTAGCTATCATCTATATCTTTATTACCCATATATTAGCGGTATTAAATTCAAGGGTACAATAAGTAGGATAAAGTATAATGTATTACGCCATTTGAAATGCAAAATGGCTGCCTAAAAAAACGGCCGATAATCTGTATTTTTACATTGCTTCAAAATGTGTATCTTGTAAAAGTAAACGACAAGTACAAAATGCAGTAAGTTACATATCATCATTTCATTTAAAATCTACAAGGGGTCCCCAATACAAAATGTTAGACCATCTCACAATAATATTCTAAAATTTTTTCAGGGCATCGTTCTTAATTTTTTTGAAGACTTCTGTTTTATGTACATTGTATATTTTATGGCCAATACTTGTTTATGCATTATGGTATTATTTTAGTTTGTATTGCACTAAATTTAACTTAAATCCAATATCTTCATTTTTGGTACCATGTGCGAAATATTCAATTGAAATCAATCAACTAACAAATCTTAATAAATCTATAAGAATAGTGGTTGAGTAAAAAAAACACCTTAACTTGATATGTGGTTTTAGAAATGATTAAATATACGAAGAATTTAAAGAAAATATTGCTAATATATAGGTAGATTATATAATATAAATGTTTTTATTTCATTTCATGCACTTTCATAGAAATAACTGGTAATATCACTTATCGTCCAGTTTTATTAGTAGATGTGTACAATGTTATATATGTGATAGAAGTTTTATCATTAGCGAATTCGTAACTACCTTTTTGTAAGTATGTTGGATACTATAAATTTAAAAAATTAATATAGATATTTTCCACTTTTCTACTATAGTGTCAACAATTCAACTTGTCAAAACGCAAAACTCATTTTGTGGCTGCTGATATATTGAATAATAAGTAATCTCTCACAAATTTCGGTACTCTGCTTGTCCAACCCTTACATTTGATACCCATATTATAAAGGTGTAGGGAAATAAATGGTATGCTATTTTATTTCAGTCACCATTTTAAATTTGACATGGAGCAACACATATTACTGTGTCTTACTCATAGTACCCTTTTATTTAATAGCCATATTCTGGAAATAGTGTAGATATAGATTATCAGCCATTTTATGTCAGCTGCCGTTTTAAATTTGAGAAAACGCAACACACTTTACAACATTCTACTCAAGGTACTAATATTTTTTTGAACTCATATTATCAGGGTAGTAGAAATATAGATTATCCATAACATTGTGTTAGCCGTCTTTTAGAAATCAAACTGGCAACGTATACATTACAGTGTTTTATGTATCACCACCACTTATTTGATCGTGATTTCAACGAAGTTATAAAAGATAAGATCTAATTTATAAAAATTATTTATTATTCTTCATGACGCGACCGCCATAATACTGTTGTTCTCTCAAATCCTTAAAAATTAACATAGTTGCTGAGCTCCATGGCCTTTATTATCAGTAGACTAGTTTGATTTTAAGGTTGGTGGAAATGATCATGATTTTTGTAGAAGATAAAATTTATTTTCAATCTTGGTGAACTTTAAGTGGTTTTACTGCTACTCCTCCCCTTTAACGGTGGCACAACTTTGGAACAATTCTTATTTATTCTACTATTTAAAAGCTTTGAAATAAAAAGAAATCAGGTAATCAGCGTATACTGTCAAGAGCTCTGTTATTTCAAGAAAAACTTAGCGGTTTCAGCTTACTGTGCGACAAACAGTAGAGCCAAAAGCGGATCAAATGTTGAAAATTAATGCATCTATTAAATAACTTATGACAATGATTAATTATGGGTCTATTCTGATCAAAAATGATAACATAAGATTGTCTTAGACTATTTAATGTAAATCATGAGATAAAAATTGTGCAAACACAAGTACCAAAAATTCTTTTTCCTTCTGAACAATCGTCAACACATTTCATTGTATCGATAAAATAAAAATTGAGCAAATACCTTTTTTGTTCAAGATAAGCGATATTGTAAGAAAAATATTTTTCTGAACCAAATCCGAAATTTTTTTATTTATTTAACATACACACACACACACACATATATCTTCTTATATTATATAGTTATATAATAAAAAAAATTGTAGCTTCCACCCGCTCCCCCCCGCTACCCCTCAGCTCCTCCCGGCTCCCCACGGCTCTCCCTCAAATCACGTAGTCATTCGTTCATTTTTGCGTGATTTTTAACCCTATTTTTTTGGGGTTAGCTCCCCCCGCTCCCCCTCAGCTCCCCCCGGCTCCCCACAACTCCCCCTCTACCTCCCCCTCACCACCCTCTCAGCATCACGCCCTCACCTCATAACCTATTCCACAATACACACACACAAAACATAATTATAAGTCCATGCACATGAATTAATAATTTGGTTTCATTTCGATCTCTCCCTTCTACATGTTTTAGGATTAACATTATACTAACAAATGTACAATAAAATAACATGATGGTAGAAAAAATGTAGCTCTTATTACCGGATATTAATTCTATAATATTGAAAAATTTAGCAGCATCGTTAGTTTCTCCCATTCTCCATAGAAGTTAAAAAATAATAAACAATTAAAGCCATTTAGATAATCTTATATTAATGCTATATAGATGTGATGAGATTTATTCAAAGTTCTGATTACTTCAGTATGTTCGTTATAGCTTTTATAGTTGTTCTTTGAGTATTTAAAGTAATTGGTAATTTTTTCTTGAAAAGATCAAACGAGTGTATCCAATAAGAATGGTACTGTATTTGTTCTATATCATTGCACTGGGTAATGTATGCTAAGTTACATTTTTTTTTTGTTATCTAAAATCACAATACATCACGTCTGTGTATGTCTCTGAAGTCCTAGCCCCGGAATAAAGCAATTATAAGCTTTTTCAATAAATAGGACAAAAATTTCTCATTATTATAAACAATTTTATAAATTCATATGTTGATAAATGATATAATTTATTTTTTAAACGTAACTAATTGGGAAATTGGCAAGCAGAGAGCAAAAGGAGGCGAATATATATATTTGATGGTAAATCATTACAAACCAATAAAGAGGATTCAACAAAAATTAAACAGTAAATATAGTTATATATTAAATCAAAGCATACTAAAGAAGTGAAAGAGAGTAAAGATAGAATTAAAGACTAATGGAAAACGCATGAATGGAATAAGAGATAAAAAAATGAAGCGAGACTAAAAAAAAGCAAAGGAACAAAAGGAAAGTTTAAATAAGTCGTTGAGAGCTATTAAAGAATTTGGACAGAAAAAAAAATAGAGATGATTATAAGGAAAGAGACATAAGGATATAATTTAAAAAATTTCTCAAGAGGCGACGATGATACATATTATAAGAGGAGTATTGGAATCAATAGCAAATTCTAGAAACGACGCAGACCAGAAATGACGCAGGAAAAGACAGAAATATAGAAATTTATTTTAAGAATCTGCAAATACTTTAGATAATTGATTTATAGAACATACTTTATAGCTCATAGACTAACACACATACTATCGAAGCGTGGGAAATAGCAAGAATC
>JAPYYV010001455.1:0-24212 GCA_030522625.1 Copidosoma aretas | reverse complement strand
CGACGTTTACCACAAATTTGTGGGTTAGGTTCTAATTTTACTGACTTCTCTATAGTTTTCCTTTAATCTCTATCAATGAAGGAAGAAAATAAAAAAAAAATTACTAATCCATCTATCAACGTTCGCGAGATATTAGGTTTCGAGTAAAAAAAACCAAATTCGCCCACTGTGCGACGTCTCGAGACCATGATAGTCCTGACGTCTACGCGTCCGACTGCACTTTTATTTTTGTTAAAATTTTCATTTTTGTAAGATGATTTATAAACGAGATAAATACGCATTTCAAGATTTGTCTGCAAATGTATGTTAAATACTGTCAGTCCCTTACTGACAAAAGTAATGGGAAATAAAGATATTCTTACGGATAGTGCAAAAACTGATTTAATCTATTTAAAATATGAACTTATAATTAAAAAAAATAATTCTGACCAACCTGAGCGTGTGCTTTAATTGTAAGCAAATAAATACTATGAAACGAATAATTTCTTTTATAATTTACTACTAACTTTTTTCCTTGCATTCAGATATTCTCCAAAAATATTCAAGTGAATTTGTTTGTCATTAAATTTCCTATGTGTTATCGACACAAGTGAAACTCTCGTAAACATATTCCTCGTAAAGGCATATTGCAAAAAGCGCAAAATACGTGATTTTAAATTTTACCTTTGGTTATCTGTAACTGTCCCATTTTCCAATAAAACTTCTTAAAAATTATGATTTTATAACACTTGCATACATCTTGTGTTTTGCACATGGTTTTGTTGTGATTTTTAGAATAACGTTACAAATCAATAAGTAGTTTAAAATTTTATCGACTGACCTGTTCATAAGACTATAAATAGACTAAATTTTCAAAGTCTATTCTATTGAGAATTAAAAAGAACGTCTATATTGCGGGGATACGAAATTTATCTTTCTAATGTAAACTCTGTGTTGCAAAATAGTTTTCTGAAAAAATGAACAAACTCAATAACTTAAGTCAATTGACAAGAAAGCGCAAATTTTTACACAATTTAAAAAAAAACGAGTAGCAATACGTTATTTCTAACTATTGTTAATGTAAAATTGGAATTGTACGCAATATTTGATTCCAACTGAATATGTTTACTGAAAAAAATTGTTCATGCTAGAGCTATCAAATCACAAAATTTCAAGACATATCATGTGATAATGCAACAGTAGCAGATGCCCAAAGTTTAAAATTCGAATTTACGGTTCTCACGCTTTTTTATACTATTATTCGTAAGAAATAGTTTTGCGATGATTTAACTTGAATGGATCGATACAAAGTTTGAAGGAAAACGAATTACTCCTACTATTTTTGAAATTCGATAGCTTGGTAAAAAGTTACGCTCTAAATAAGGGAAAAATCTTAGTTGTTCTTCAGTATTTGTTCTTAAAAATTAAAGCGCGTGCTTAGGTCCAACAAAACTATTTTTCTTTATATTAATATAATATTTTAAAGCCATCAAAACAGAGTCTGCACTATAAGCAGAAATGTTCTTCTTCAATACCTCGTGTATCGAGTTGAGATGCCATTGTAAATTTTTGGAGTACAAAGTCCTATAAATTATAAATGCTCAATTTTTTTTGGCCTTGCAAATATGATGCACTACAGCGCACATGGCCCAATAAGCAGATTTTTGAAGGGAAATAATTATTTAAGAATACGCTTATGTCCACATTAAAATAATAATTATTATAACACTAAATGAAATATTATATTAGTTTTTTTATGTAATCTCATGTAATACTATAGACATAAGTGATACATAAGTTTATGGTCCAAAGGATACTTTTATAACTTTGGTATCATACAAAAAGTCTTTGTAAAGCATCATATAAGAAAAATCGATTGCAAAATTATTTCTTTATAGACTGACAGACAGATGAGCAAAGCTGAATCAAAGCTAAGAATAATATGACAATACTTACAATTGCTTTCGTGACATTCTATCGAATATATTATGGTACGGCTTTATTTTAAAATCCTTCTTATACGATTATGTAAATTTTTTTTATCGTGAAGAAGCAGTTAATTCTTCCCAAATATTATTGAATTCATATGATAATCTTTCCGTGTATAGGGGATTATTCCAACAAGTGTCATCTAAAAATTAAAGATGTATATTTAAGAACAAAACCATGGTCCCACCTTGCTTGAACAGAGTCTTCTTATTATTCTCAAAAGGGTATATTTCAAGAGGTGCATGAAGAAAATAGATTAAAAAAAAAATTTGTGTTGCAAATTAACTAACGGTATCAATCAAAAACCTATTTTGCAGGTGTAGATCCCATGACAATTAAGGCCTGCATTGTGATAACACTTTTATTCCTAATATGGATAAAATATAGCAATATAGTTATGAACACTATGTTTTCTTTTATCTCAGAATACTTTTTGATAGTTTTCTATGAAGCTTTTCCAGAATTTTATGGATTAGCAATCTTCACTTTAGTTATTTGTGGTTAAAAGATAGATTGCTTGCGAAAATAGCCCTAATGAATCCTTTAATTACTGTATGTAAAAAAATATCTATTTACTTTATGCAAACTGTTTTCAATTAATTTTTTTCAGTTCCAATAACAGTACGTCCAGCTATACAAATGCTTGATGACTCACTTGGATATCATGTGACTTTGACGACATGGGATGATTATTTCCGGTCAGCATATACAGCTGCATTTCAATCACAGTCAACATTATTATTAGAGAGTTCTCAAGTACGTACAGTCACTAAATAAAAATCAATAACAAAATATTATTAGAATTATTTGATAAAGAATTAGGCTAACCGTGGACTCATACTTTGAAAGATTGTATTGAATAAGGTCTTTGAACCACGTAAAGAAAATTATTTGTATGAATTTTTTTTATGCATTTCTTTTTTTTGCTGAATTAATAACACTATTAAGGCATAGATAACTTAAAACATTCAAAGCCGATTGCATCGTAGAATTTGAGAAAATCGTATTATTTTGACAAAGGGTTGTAAGATATTGCGCCAACCTTAGAAAAAGTCAGTAATCCATTTAATTAAGGGTCGTTTCTGCCGCTGAAATCTATTTTAGAATTAATTATAAATAATTTCTGACATTACTACAATCAGGTGTGATGAATAGAAAACCAAAAATATTTTAGAAATAGTATGGCTTTTCGTTGACCATCACAGGCTTTAGAGATTGAGCAAGGGTATTACAACTTATACGTAAAGTCATGAGATAACTTGCAATAACATTAGCGCATATAATGCAAAATAGCAATCGTGTCAGTTTTAATTTTTTTATAGTTTATAAGTTGGTTGCTATTTAAGCAAGAAAACGGTCTTGAAAATACGTCGGCAGTAGAGGTAATGTGTGCTAAATTGCAACCTTACCGTTGCATGTATCTCTTTATAATGGATCAAATATAATGAAATTTGAAGAATCAACTTAAAATTAATTACAGAATAGCGCTCAACTCTTGGAACTACAAAAAAATTATGATAAATTCTTTATACATAATTAGTTGCAGAGCTAAAGGAACCCTTAGTTCAAATTTATAATAACTTGCAAAAAAATTTCAAAAATAGCAAAGAGTTAAGTTGAGCACTATTCTATGCATTCTTAGTAATTACTTAAATATTGCCTAGTTTAAATCAAGAGAGTCCGTTTATTTTAAATGTAGCGTGTAAACTATAAAAGTTTCTCACATTCACAACGAGCCCAATAGCATTTACCTATCAAGGTAGCTCCTTTGCGAGAACCTACGGGATGAAATATGTTTCATTTGATAGATTTTGATCAGCTGATGTATCCTTGTTTATACCCCGAGCAGGACGAAATCTCGAGATATTTCAGCTCTAAGTTGTACTTTTTAACATTAGGTAATATGCCAGAGCATTAAAAAGTCAGCTTTACAGGCATTTTCCAACTCACAATGAAAAACCTGAGGAGACATATTATGATGTACTTGTAGAAAAATCTTCGTTTTTATTAATTCTGTCCTGCAAAATGCTGGTAGCGGGGCATTTTTATCAGTTTAATTAAAATCAGTTTCACGGTTATGAGATAGACACTAGCAGAATACCGACACTGCTGTATGTGTATACCTATATATATATTCACAAGTCAAACTCTCATATATAACTAGAGCAGTAGACAAGGGAGCTACCTTAAACTAATTTTTCAACGAACAACACATAATCTCCATACGTGATAAAAATTGCAGTATTTCCAATAGCTCTGATTTCAATAATAATCGGAATTGATAAGATTCTTTTAAATAAGTACCAAATAAATTCGAGAAGCCAAATTAAAATCATTGATGAGACAAAAAAAATACCTCATGTCGAATCGGAAAACTACTTCTTGCCGGAAAGGTATGCTACCACTTGCGCCACCGAGACACAGTGGTCCAGGAAAACCTAAAAATTATTAAAATTCTAGCGTTACACGAATTTTTACTCAATCTAAGTGTATTTAGGCTTATTTTGTTCCTAAAAATAAAACGTACAGGAATCCAAGTCCGTCAAGAGGGTAGCTACACACTATATATATATATATATATATGTATATGGCACATGTATTACATATAAAATTCATGAAACTGCATTTTTCGAACAAGAAAATTATACTGGTAAATTTATAATTTATTTAAATATGTTAAAGTTGCTTATAATATTTGCACAACATTTTTCAATAAAGTAATTGCATGTGCACGCGTATTTGTATATTTATATAAGAAGCATTTCACGTCAAGACAAAAGTTATTATTTTATCAGAACTTTTTTTTGGTCAAAAATCTAAAAAATTTAGTAGAGCATTATAAAAAAAATAACATAAAGAACAAAACATTTTTAAATCCCGTGGCTAGCGATTATTAAGGTAAAATATGTTTTGTAACGCTAATTTTCTTAATTTTCTTACCCATAAATAAAATTTTTTTTTGAAGGATAACCATTTAATGAGTTCATTTCAGCATATTGCATAATAACTTTTTGGATGTATATGTATATATTATAAATATGTATATATTTCTATGTATACTTTTACGAATACGTAATTGTTAATTACTGGCATCACTCAATTTGATTAGGCTCCTAAGATTTTGCATTTATCGTTACGCCGAAAATTTTGGAGTTTAGTCGAATTAATTTATAAGTATAGTTACACAAATTCACTTTATCAATGGTGTAAAAGCTGTTAACTAATAAAATAATTTCATATTAAAAAATAGTCATGAAAAAAAATTTTTTTTCATCGTGTCTAAAAATTTAAGAGCAGCGAATCTATGTAAATAAAATAAAAGATACATGTAATCAATGGATAAATTATGAATATCTTATTTACGTAAAATTCACGGAATAATTTCTTCTTTTTTATAAACGAAGAAGAATTCTGAATTTTTAAATCGTACTCGCCCTAAAAAATTAAAACTACCCTGTATACGTATGAAAACCTTCAAAGTGACGCATACTTTTATGGGTTCTACTTTTATTCTTCATTTTCCTGTTACATGTTGTATTGATGTAATTAAGTTTACTACCTACAATGTTTCCTTAAAAACTTTTCGTAAAAAGTTTTGACGTTTTTATGATTTGCTTCCTGGGCTTCGTCAAATAAGAGGCCAGACGGCAAAACAAAGTTTCATTACTTGGTAACTGTTCAAGAAAATGTGCATCGATGTGGGCATACAAAACCAGGAATAATTCTTAACAAATATTTTTGCCGTTTGGAATGCCTGTATCCCAAAGGATTCCATATCGATATATTCACCTGAAGATACTACATCTTATATGACCTTAAATCGATCAAGTATTTTGTTCAAATATTAGTCTTTGTACAGATACGATGTGAACAGTCCGTCATTCGATAATGTGAAGTACGGCTGTAAACTTAACTGCTACTTCTGCAACAGTTTTAACATCGTCAAAAAACTTTCGAGCAGTGTTCCAATTGTTTGTATTACCTGCACCCTGAGTAAGTGCATCAACCAATATAACTTATTTTTCCTTAAAATTATTTTGAATTTTGATTGTCCTTTCTGCTAGAATTTCATTTTTCTCTTTTCTAACCTTTATGAAATTAGAAGGATTGTATAATCTTTCTAAAGTAGCGTTTATACTTGTTCAAATACTTTCATTAATTGATTATTCGTTTGATAAGATTTTAATGAATTGTACGTATTATTTTTGATAAAGTGTCTATACTTTTGCTTGGAAGCGCATAACATATCGTACAAATAGTTATTATTATTTTGTTAAACAAAATACTTAATTGAAATCTACAGCCAAAATGAGAAACAGTTGCCAATAACTTGTTGCAAAGCTTGCTCATATACATATTTTGTATGTATACATATATTTTTGTATGTGTGTATGTGTATGTCCCTTAATTTTTAATAAAATGGATGTATTAGTTATTCTAGAAAGAAGTCAAATCTTTTATGGCGAAAATTCAAGTTTTGAGAATTTATTTGTTTAAAAAACATATGTCCTTCTGAAACAAAAAAAATGAGAATACGTAATAAAAAAATCAATCTCGGAATTTGTTAAAGGTATATTTATCAATATTATTCAAACATTCATGAAAAGTTGTTTTCTTTTCTCCTAGTTGTAAGTTCAAAAGTCTAAAAGACATTAATATCTACTAATAAAAAGATTATTAATAAATAAATTAAAAATATTTTCACTTTTGTGTGTAGATCGTTACATACTCAACTATAGAATCATTCATATCTAATAGTTCCTCATAATAATTGCGATAAATCTTGGATTATCCCTAATTTTAGAGAACATTCTAAATGTTGATATTGTAAAATAATTTTTTTTTCTACCTTGCTCGAAAATTTGAGTTTCGTCCCTGTGTGCATGCGGTGAAACTTGGTGTTCCTTCCCTATCTGCGTTTCATCTAGTCAGCCGGGAGAATAAAAATGACAATTCTGTCTCCCTGCTGTCTCGGCTCTCGGCCTCTTTTTTCCTTACATATATGAATATATATACTATGCGTTCTTAACCTATAATCATCGTTGTTAATTTGGGAACACTCGTCAGTTGTGAAAATCACTGTTCCAGTAAACATCCCGAACTTTGATGAATTCTTATTATTTATGACCCCTTAACAGTACAATGGGGATAATGATTTGTCATTTTGTGAGAAAAGTGCTGTCTGTGATAAGTAAGAAAAATAATATCGTCAACATCTGCTAATCACAATAACTTAGTTTATTAAATGTTTCTGCTATCAAAGGGTGACAACGTAGCAGATTCCCTAAATCTTATGTTATTGCAAAAAAAAATTTCATTGCAGGATAGAGAAAAACCTTTTTTCACATGACACGAATTCTGACAAGTTCTTTTTTTTCTTTTTTTGATCCGGTCTTTGCAGCATCCACTAACAAACAACCCTCGCCTCGCTCGGGTCGTATATGTTGGCAGATGCTAAAAGCCCCTCGCCTTTGGCATATTATTTACTTGTATGACGTATATAAGTATACTATTATACCACTAATAGCATGTAATCAAACTCTGTCTCGCCAGCTCGATGGTTCGTTTTCTTAGTTTTGACAATGCTGCCACATTAGGGTTACTAAATTTTCTGCTCAAACAGACTAAACACTAGGCTGCAGGGGGGACGAAAGTAAAATTTTGCTGCGGCTGTGATTTAGACGGTTTTTACGAGTTTTGTACGTTCTTGACTCGTGATTAATCAGTTGACCACGAATTTTCGACCAGGCAGGAAGAAAAATAGTATAGATCACTCAAGACTAAATTTGATCATCTTTCCTGATGGCTTGCCCTTCTCGGCTTTGCGTCAGGGGGCAATTACTCCGCCGGGATGAAAGATCAACTTTCGTGCCTAGTAATGTAATGTACTATTTATGCATTTCTATTCTATTCATTACTGATGATTTTATTTCAGTGACCTCAAAAAATTTTCTTTTCAGAAAAAAATGTTTTTCTACTCTGCATCAATTTCTTTAAATATATTATGTACTTGATTAACAAATTGTACATAAAATAAAAAAAAGTCTATTTCCCAGTAACTGAATTTTGTATACATAGATCACACAAGACCACAAAAAAAATGTGAGAATACCAATAAGAAATTATGTATGACTCATGTATTTTGATGTTCTGAGTCCTAATCTGATGTCCAAATTACATCATCACGTCACAATTTTTACCTAACCTCAAAAAAAATATAAATGGTGATGAAAATAGGAAATTTAAGGCTCTTAATGCAAAGTAATATACTACGAGGAGTTTAAAATTGACATAAACATTTTCTATAGTAAAAGGACCACAAATGATGTCTCAGTGACTGTGGGAGATTGCAAAAAAATATTTAACCTTGAAAAACTCGAAAACAGCTTTAACTCAATAAAGATAGGTATACATCTAAAAGTGTAACCATGCATTTGTCATTGCAGAATTAGACTTGAATATATATCTAAGGACGCTGATATCGATTAAGGTGTAGTTATTTTATTTATCCAGTGATTTGTTTCTTTCAACGTCCAAAAACAATGAAGCTTATTTTACGAAGGAAAAACACATGTGAATGTTCAGAACTACATAATTTAAGCTGTCTATGGAACCGTTTTACACGCATTTTAATGTGCTCATTAGGAATCTTCTCAATTTCCTCTGTAACATTATGACGTTAACATAACCATGAAATAGTAGGGAATTGTTTGAGAGTGCTTGTACTAAATGTAACGTATGTAATAGCCTTTCTCATCCGAAGCAGTATTCATCATTTGCACAGTTCTCCCATTTACATAAGAAACATAGAATACTTTGTAAAATGAAATCTCATTTTACTAGTGTAGTGTCAGTTTAGGCTTATGGTTGATGATAAAATAAAAGATTTTTAAGGTTAAAATTTTTTACAATGTCCCACATGTCACTTGGACATTGGTTAAGGTAGTTTCACTATAGAAAATGACAATGTCAATTTTAAATCCTCAAAGTGTATAACTTTGCATTAAGAGCCTGAAATTTGCGTTTTTTATGATAATTTTTGTTTTTGTTTGAGGATAGGTTGAGATTTTGATGATATAGAGAGACTTATGAGACTATTTCTCATTTTAAATTGAAAGAAGCGTGGTAAACTATTCCGAAGATCAATGGATTCACAATTAAAAATTAATCTTATAATCTTTTCTCTTTTCGGTGAGGATTTTTGAGTTTTTTTAAGTTAGAAATTTTTTAAAATGTCCTACATGTCACTTGGACATCATTTGAGGTACTTTTACTATAAAAGATGATTATGTCAAGTTTAAACTCCTCGCGGTATATTACTTTGTATTAGGAGCCTAGAACTAGCGATTTTCATCACCATTTTTACTATTTTTTGAGGTTAGGTAAAAATTGTGACGTCATGAAGCAATTTAGACACCAGATTTTGACTCCCAACATCAAAATACATAAGTAAAACATAATTTCATATTGATACCCTCACATTTTTTTTGTGGTACTGTGTGATCGATATATAAAAAATTCAGTTTGAATAGACTTTTTTTTATTTTATGTACAATTTGTTGATCAAAAAGATAATTTTCTTAAAGGAATTGATGCAGCGTAAAAAAACAATATTTTCTCAAAAGAAAATTTTTTGAGGTCAAAGAAATAAAATTATCAGTAATAATTAGAATGGTAATGTATAAAACTGTTTTACAATATTAACAATTAGAATGTTCTCTAAAATTAGGAAAAATCGAAGATTTATCGCAATTAATATGAGAAATTATTGGATATAAATAATTTTGTAGTTAAGTATATAACCAACCCGTACACAAAAGTGAAAATATTTTTAATTTATTTAATATTAATCTTTTTATTAGTGGATATTAATATCTTCCAGACATTTTGACTTACAACTAGGAGAAAAGAAAACAACTTTTCATAAAAGTTTGAATAATATTGATGAATATACCTTTAACAAATTCTGAGATTAATTTTTTTATTACGTATTCTAATTTTTTTGTTTTAGAAGGATATATATTTTTCAAACAAATATATTCTCAAAACTTGAATTTTTGCCATAAAAAATTTGACTTCTTTCTAGAATAACTAATACATTCATTTTATTCAAAATTAAGGGACATACACATACACACATACAGAAATATATACATACATACAAAATATGTATATGAGCAAGCTTTGCATCAAGTTATTGGCAACTGTTTCTCATTTTGGCTGTAGATTTCCATTAAGTATTTTGTTTAACAAAATAATAATAACTATTTGTACGATATGTTATGCGCTTCCAAGCAAAAGTGTAGACACTTTATTAAAAATAATACGTACAATTCATTAAAATCTTATCAAACGAATAACCAATTAATGAAAGTATTTGAACAAGTACAAACACTACCTTAGAAAGATTATACAATCCTTCTAATTTCATTAAGGTTAGAAAAGAGAAAAATGAAATTCTAGCAGAAAAGACAATCAAAATTCAAAATAATTTTAAGGAAAAATAAGTTATATTGGTTGATGCACCAACTCAGGGTGCAGGTAATACAAAAAATTGGAACACTTCTCGAAAGTTTTTTGACACTGTTAAAACTATTGCAGAAGTAGCAGTCAAGTTTACAGCCGTACTTCACAGTATGGAATGACGCACTGCTCATATTATATCTGTAAAAAGACTAATATTTAAAATTTTTGCAGGATTTAGTGTAGAAATACTTAAACGATTTAAGGTCATATTACCCGTAGTATCTTCAGGTGAATATGTCGATGTGGACTCTTTTAGGATCCAGGCATTGCAAACCGCAAAAATATTTGTTGAGAAATATTCCTGGTTTTGTATGCCCACATCGATGCACATTATCTTACACGGTTACCAAATAAGGAAACTTTGTTTTCGCCGTTGGGACTCTTATCCGAAGAAGCCCAGGAAGCAAATCATCAAAACGTCAAGACTTTTACCGAAAAGTTTCCAAGGAAACATTGTACGTAAGGCGAAGACTTTAATCTAGGTAAGAAATATTACTTCTTGATAAGAATCTCAGTTTTTTTTTATATCAGAAACTTGTGTAAGATAGAATTGCCACAAACACAGACATTTTCTAAAGGCTTATGATGAACTCAGACCCATGTATTTTACTGTGTCGTAAAATTCCTGATACATGTAAGAGACTCTGGACCAAAGAGATGCTCTTTCTACTAAAACGTAAGAGCATCGCAGTAGAAGACTCGACAAAAGAACAGGATATTCGTAATTCTTTAATAGAGCAGGAATGTGGAGATAATATAATCTATGATAGTGTCCTATCAGATGATAATAGTAATGATGATGATGATGATTATGATGATGCTGATGATCAAAGTGACGATGATGATGATGATAACAATCGAAATATCATGTTTGGTGTTGTAGGGCTTACATTATAGTATTCATCTGATATAGGTTTATTAGTTTGTAAAATATAAAGTAGTTTTTTAGTTGTAATATAAGTCTATTTCCGAAGAGACTTATTGAAAATTGTATTACGTGTCGGTATAAACTTAAATACATCAATACAACATGTAACAAGAAAAGGAAGTATAAAGTTAGAACCCATAAAAGTATGCGTCACTTTGAAGGTTTTCATACGTATGCAGGGTAGTTTTATTTTTTTAGGGCGAGTACGATTAAAAAATTCAGAATTCTTATTCGTTTATCAAAAAGAAGAAATTATTCCGTGAATCTCACGTATATAGGATATTAATAATTTATCCATTGATTACATGTATTTTTTATTATACTTACATAGATTCGTTGCTCTTAAATTTTTAGACACGATAAAAAAATTTTTTGTTTTCATGACTATTTTTATTATGAAATTATTTTATTTGTTAACAGCTTTTACACCATGTATAAAGTGAATTTGTGTAGCTATACTTATACATTAATTCGACTAAGCTCAAAAATTTTTTGGCGTAACGATAAATGCAAAACCTTAGGAGCCTAATCAAATTGAGTAATGCCAGTAAGTAACAATTACGTATTCGTAAAAGTATGCATAGAAATATATACATACTTATAATATATACATATACATCCAAAAAGTTTTTATGCAATATGCTGAAATGAACTCATTGAATGGTTATCCCTAAACAAAAATTTCATTCATGGGTAAGAAAATTAAGAAAATGAGCGTTGAAAAAACCATTATAACTTAAAAATCGCTAGTCACGTGATTTTGAAATGTTTTATTCTTAAGTTACTTTTTTCATAATGCTCTACAAAATCTTTTAGATTTTTGACAAAAATAGAATTCTGATTAAATAAGAACTTGTGTCTTGACGTGAAATGCTCCTTATGTAAATCTACAAATACGCGTGCAGATACAATTACTTCAATAAAAAATGTTGTGTAAATAATATAAGCAACTTTAACATATTTAAAAAAATTTATTCATTTACCAGTATAATTTTCTTGTACGAAAAATGCAGTTTTTCTGAATTTTATATGTAATACATGTGTCATATATATATATATATATATATTATATATATATACATATAGTATATAGCTACCCTCCTGAGGGACTTGAATTCCTGTACGTTTTACTTTTAGGAACAAAATAAGCCTAAATACACTTGGATTGAGTGAAAATTCGTGTAATGCAAGAATTTTAATAATTTTTAGGGTTCTCTGGACTACTGTGCGAGGCCTTGGTGATTTTCTTCGTCTTATCAAGTCAAATTCTAAACGCTTTCTTTTTAGCTAAAGCGTTCCATCAACACATACAAATATGATTCTATGATTGGGGAAGATATAATCACACATACAAGACTGCAGAGAATAAAAGCTCATCCAATAATTTACAGAGGTGCTTGCTGGGAAAAGTTCCAGTGACCGGGAATCGCAGCGCGGTCTTTCGTGTGCCGACCCACGACCTAGCCGTCCGAGCCGCCGCGCACTCTTATTCATACATCTATAAGTATACATGTCGTAAATAGATGTACAAGTAACACAATTAATCACTGCGTGGTTAATTACTGGTAGGCAGTCCAAAACTAGGCAATTCACCCCTGCGATAATTATTTCAGAAACATTTTTTATTCAGTTAGATGTTTGAACTTAAAAAAAAAGTTATTAAAGGTTTTTTTTAGAAATCTTGCAAGAATACAGTTTCTCTCGAGTTTAAGTTTCATACATTAGTAAAATACGTACCTTTGCTTAAAATAAGCATATTTCTGCTCGTTGTACAATCTTAAATTTCACAATAACTTGCTCAGTGGTAATCTATTTATTTTTAAGTATATGAGCAGAGGCTCATTACACTGATTTTGTTAGTGAGTTAAAAATACACGATAAAATTAAAGTAATATGAATTATGATATGTGAAAATACGTAAAATAAAATTTAAGTAAAGGATTCAAAGGCACTTTAACATGAAATAAATAAGTAACAGGTACAGAACAAACGATAGAGAAGTGATAGACAAGGTTTTTGTGCATAACGCATTTAAAAGAAGAGACAGTGCAGTTTCCCTGTCAGCTGAGGTAGCAATATTTTACTTGAAAATCGGGCACAACGGCAGGGAGCCCTGCACAAGCGTAGAATAAGGGGCGTACTTGACAAGTAGACTTTGAAAATTTCATTGGCATTTAAAACAGCCTCGTCATATTCTGTTCTAATAACATAATTTCTAAGGTTGCAGTGTTTCAAACCACTTTGGTAATGACCGTCTATGTTTAAAAGGAAGACCTACAATGTTGGGATGACTAACAATGATGAGCACGCGTTATCGCTACGTCTAATCTCTTCAGTGTAGCAACGATTCTAACAGTGCCGTATGTCGTTCTTGACTTTTTCTTCACAAGTACTGACTGTTGATAGCAGGATTACTTTTCTCTCCTGCATGCTCCTAGAAATTTTTAACACTTCCAATCTTTGGGAATTTGACATCCAAATTAGCTAATGGATTTTTTATCGTCAGAAGCTGCAAACGTTTTAAATGATTAAGAGTCTATATTAATCTTATTATATATACTTAGAAATAAATTTCTGAAAGTAACAAATTTATACTTGCTTGCCATACGATGTGATGATACTAATATCATTCCACTTTAACCAATTTCGTCAGAGATTGTAAGGATACTTATAATTGAAAAACTGTCTATCTTTACCTTGGTTGTACCGACTTAGGTTATCCCAGTCTTGCACATGGATTTCATTCACCAAATGTACAGTAATCGGCGTTGGAGCTCTAAGGGTTTTTGGTAACGTGTCAGCGATATTTTTTAACAGCTTTTTTACTGTGTATCGAAACAACCTACAATAAATATCGAATCGTACCGCTAATAATTACAATAAAAGAATTGATTGACTCCAGCTTGATCTCTGGTTTACTATGAATATTTTTATAGCTGTAGTGACCAATAATTATATCCATAAACACCTTTAAATACAGGTGATAATAGCTTTGTGAATAATTATTATTATAGATTTTTGATTAAAATGAAACAAAATATAGAATTTAAACCTTCTTGTGAAGTAGTTGCAAGATGAAACGCTGAACAAGCAGCAGGCTCACTGGAACAAATTATGGGAGAGAAATTCCTTCAGGTGGTTAGTAAGATTCTACAGCTTATTGGCTTTTCTGATGATCGTCGAGATGCACTAAATGTGAATGACAGCCAATGAGCAGGCCTTCGTGCTAACATCCTTGCATAAAAGCTCCTTAAGCAGCTCGATAACCGTCTGACTGGTTCTCAAAGTATGGCTCGGCACGAAAATCTGCAGGAGGGGTACGCTCTGGCTGTTCAGCGGTAGGCTAATCATTTAGAGATCGAGTGACAATAAGTTGTCTGATTTAAATTTTTGTATTGATCACAGTACAGCCTGCAACTTTGACATTGGAACTTGACAAGTGAACTTTGGATGCATTGCATTCAATAATGATGATAATAATAATATTCAGAATGAATTGGAAAATTTTAAAAGTGTGCACGTTAGCCTGTCTGATCAGCATATAAGTCAGAAAAAAAGTTCTATTGTCAGAGATGATTGTTTCCTTAGCGAGAGTGATTATTATGTCCGTTAAATTGCTGTTAAAAGCGATAAATTTATCCTAGAAAGAAATTGTAACAGTCAGGACGTTTTTAATCACTCTTTGATTGAAAAACCGCTGCCAATAAATTAGCACAAAGCTTCCTCAATAACATTACTCTGCTATTATTTACCTAAAAAGAATATCAAACAGAAAAAAAAAAATGATTTAAAATGTCAAAAGAGGCTATTTTTATGCTCTACATTATAGAATAAAGTTACGAACGCAAGTCTTCTTATAGTTTGTATGAATATTAAATTTGAAACATGAAAATTCATCAACAACAGTTTCTACCTTACCAGCAACCTTGTTTTGACTGATAACTATTTATACAGCTATTTTTAATAAAATAAAGAGAATATCGAGCAAGCTAGTACTTTGAGAAGTCTATAAAGGAAAGATTCATTGTAATCTATTGCAATGTTACTATTTACAACTTTCAAATAGACTTTTTAACCCTTAGAAGAGTAAAAAACCGTTTTTTTACCATGAAAATCATTATAAAATCCTTAATAAGGTATAAAAGTCGAATTTTTTATAGGCAGCTGCAGTAAATAAGTAAAATGAATCATATAGAAAGTTTGTGAGATACACATCTTAGTTTTTTATAGTCCATATAAAACATACAAATTTCGAAAAAATAGAGTTTTCGAAAAAAAAGCTTTAATTGGACGCCTTAGACGAAGAAAACCTAATATCGTTACGTTGCAATGCTAAAATAAATGGTAATGTACCGTTATAAGTTTTTCTTTGACAGACGTGTCTAATTACGTATTTTCTCTAAGTTCGCAAATATTTTTATTACAAATGTAAAAATCACTGATTCGATAAATAAAACCTGATTTTCGTGAATACAAAAAAACGACAAAAGGTAAAAGAAAATTTTTTAGTCTAAAATGTAGGTGTTTTGATACAACAGAAGATACAACTATTGAAGAATTTTTAAGTTTCTCACTTATGAGTAGCAAGAAACCGCTTATTGTACATACAAAATCGTTATAACAAGCTCAATTATTAATGAAACTCAACTTTTTTTCGAATAATTACAAAGATATAAAAACAAATATTTTAAAATTCAAATCATTAAAATCACTCGAAAAGTTTCTAACATATAAGTGATTTTCCACAAAAATGTCAGTATATCTGTAATAAAAACTGAACAAAATATGTTATCCAAATGATTTAAAATGTAAAATAAAGCTATTTCAAAGCTCTATAAGATACACTATTCAGAAATTTGAATTTAATTATTTTATCCATTGAAGTAGTAAAAAACCTGTTATTTAACCATATAAATCGTTATAAAAAATCTTAATAAGGTAAAAAACTTAAATTTTTCTTCTGAGCTGCGATAAGGATAAGAAAACAAAAATTGTAAGCCCACAATCATTGAAATCTATCGTTGGGTTCCTGAGATTTGGCTAATTACATACGCAGACGCACTTACACGCAAACACACACACATACACACACACACACACACACATATATATATATACACACAGAGACACATGCTGACATTTTCTAAAAATGGTATTGTTTTTATTTTAGACACTATACAAAACATTTTTACCGTAGAACAGGAAAAATTTTTTTTTACCAATACAAAGCTTCCTCTATGACGAAGCAAAAATTGACAACACTAATACGGTACTTGATAAAATAACGAGTGAGAATATTGACAATTATTTTCGACTAATTGTAGATATTAATCACGTTTTAACGGAAATATAAAATTTATTCTATTATCACTGCATAGACGATCAAGTATACCCGTTCAGCGAATGGCAGTAGTTGAAACAAAAATTAAAGAAAATCGGCTTGCTTGCTAGTCTCGTTGTTCGATGCGATTTGTAAAAATATGAAGCAGCAGTATGGTCAGAACCACAAGAGTATGGTTATATACAAATCACGTGCAGGGTTGAATATCGATTCTGCGAGGTCTGTACAAAAATAAGGTGAATTCTCAAATTTCGCTGGCTACGTAAGTTTGATCATCAATTTTTGTTGTTGTTGTTACGTTGGTACACACGTTTCGAACATATATTCACAGTTTCAGCTATATAGCATATTTCATTTGTTTGTGAGAGGCATATAAGTTAGAAGTGTTCGCGTGTTCGGAGATTTCCCACTGTCCAAAAAAATGGATCAAAAAATTTGCATCTAATTTTGTGTAAAAAATGGAATTAAGTGCTTAAAAACACTTGAAATGTTGACAGTGGCGTAAAGTTGGTGTACTTTGAGTAAAAAAAATGTTAACAAGTGGTACAAGCTTTTCACAGAAGGTCGAGAAGATGTAAATGACGCCGCTCGCCCTGGACGCCCTCCACATCAACAACCGAAAAAATGTTGAGAAAGTGAAGAAAATTGTTATGAAGAATCGTCAAATCCGTAGTAAAGAAGTTGCTGAGAATGTTGGCATATCGGTTGGCCCATGCCATGCAATTTTTTTGGAAATTTTGGGCATGAAGCGTGTGGCAGCGAAGTTCGTTCCAAAATTGCTGACTTTTGACCAAAAAAACCGTTGCATAAGCATCGCTTAGGAATTGTTAAATGACGTCAACGGCGAACCTGATTTGCTTCAAAGAGTTATAACTGGTGATCAATCATGGATATATGGTTATGACATCGAAATCAAAGTCCAATCGTCCCAATGGAAGAGCCCAGGAGAGCCAAGGCGAAAAAAAGCCCACAAATTTCGATCAAATGTAAAGGTTTTGCTGACTGTTTTTTTCGATAAGGAGTACTATCTTGAAGTTATGCGCCGCTTGCGAGAAGCAATACGAATAAAACGTCCGAAATTGTGGAAAAACAATTCATGGCTTTTGCATCACGATAATGAACCTGCTCACTCATCATTGCTTGTTCGTAATTTTTTGTCCAAAAACAACACCGTAATCCTGCCTCAGCCACTGTATTCACCAGATTTGGCCCCCTGCGACTTTTTTATGTTCACAAGATTAAAGAGACCCATGAAAGGGCGAAGTTTGACTTTGAAGAGGACAAAATAGAAATTGATGAATAAATAAATGATTTTTCAGAAAAATGAAAATTCACCTTATTTTTAACAGACCTCGTATGCCTGATACAACTTTAAAAGGAAATTAGAAGATGGTATACGGTATGACGTTAAATATCACACGAAATAGTTTTAAAATCGCTGTTAAAGAATCCAGAGCTACTGCCATAGCAAGAGGACGGATTACTCTATCGGGAGTTTCATATACTACAGTATGTACTGACAGTAGTAGGGGTGAACGATCTTGTGGAATAAATTAGAATTATTTATCACGTGCAGCTGTTATAATCGACAATTATTCTGAAAAAATTTCGTTCTACGAAGTACGAAACAAGTATTGCATAACTTATGGTGGATACAAGAATGAAAATAAATGTTCAAAGAACACTTGTTACGAAAATTAGCATAATCATGTATTCTACTGCTATGGAAGGTGATATAACTTAAGAAGGATTTGAATGTAGTCTAGAAATGCACTGGTTAATTTTTGAAGTAGTTATAACTGATGGGGATAGTTATGTCTACAAATCGATCGTTGACAACAATATATATCGAGACCATATCATTGTCCCTCCACAAATACTTTGTACTATTTACTTGTTGCAGAATTTATGCAAAAAACTATATGCTGTATCGAAAGTGACTCAAGGTAAGGATCAACGGAAGATAGAATACTTTGTTGATCTGAAAAACATTGTTAAATCGAGTATAGTCAAGGTGGGGTTTTCGAATGAAGCACATTCTTTGGTAGCGTAGGTATCTGTACATAGTTTGCATTGACTAGGGCAAGAGGTTCAACTTGTGTCAAAGCGTTTAATCCAGCTAAGTCTTAATTGTATCTCTGTCTGAATATTTATGAGGCAAATAATCAAAAAACTAGTTAATAATTTAAAAAATGGTAAACCTCACAATAAGGATGTATTGCATTCTCCTTCCTTAGTTTTTTTCCGGTTAATTTAGCTGTAGTCATTATTCTTATTTTTTGCAATTCTTTAGCAACCCTAATTTTATAAGATCAACTTTTTGTTCAAAAGATAGCAGGACTGAAAAACTACCATCAGCGGTTCAAAAATAAGAATCTAAGCAGCACGAGATCCTAGACAATGAAGCAACAAATCAAGATGCAGTTCAGATTTTACGAAGCAATTACAACAGCGTACATAACAAAATTTTTTCATCAAAAATTGTTTTTCGTAGTCTTTCTACCCTTAATGACGGAATATTGATATATATTAGTACGTTTTTTTCTCATTGCATAAATTTTTACAGAAAATATATTTATTTATGGTGAGTGTTGGAAAAAAAATTTTAAGGTTGATGTGTGCTTATACAGCTTCAATTCTAGCTGAAATAAAACTTTATCGATTAATTTTTATTGGAATGATTATTCATTTTTTCTCTTCACATATAACATGCAGCAATATATACTGAAAGATAATTTATGTTACATACTTTTATAATGAATGTTTCTTGCGTGGGATCCATAGTGTTCAGCGAACTATTATGTAACAGTTGATTTTTAGATATATTTACCAATATAGTAAGAAAATGTTGGCGCTTCGTAGAATGACTTTGATTAAAATGGCTTGTGTATTTGTATCAACGAGCCTAGTATAAATCAAAGTTTCTGATGCACTTCTGAATAATGAGCCTATACATTTTTTTTGCTGAACACATATAATTAAAAAAAAAAGGAAATCAAATACCAATTTTTACGTCATCTGTTGGAATACAAAAATTTACAAAAGTATTATAGTAATAAATATGTACATATATATATTTTGGCCATTTTTGGGCAGCTAAGACCGTTCTGAGATTGATAATTCTACATATCATTTACTAAACGATCGTAAAGGCGAAGCGTAGGCTCTTCCGAAACTCGAGTTTGATAGCTCTAGCAAGTGGTGGGGGACTGCGTGGCCTACTTGTCGATATTGTGCTTCAATTTGTCCATAATACTAGTAATTATCGGGAAATCCTTTGGCTCGGACACATTAACGCACAGGTACTCTCTGTTTTCCTTTGAACTTCTCCCTTTATGTACGTTAAACTATTTATGTATCATCAACTATGCTCTTACACAATTTTTACTGTATTCATAACATGACATGTATATCGATTATATGTATATCCTTATTACCTGCATGATATTTGGGTATGCTTTTGGAGTAATGGTTTTAAAAATACCGTCTTAACTTATTCTGCCATAAATGCATGCCTATTATCGTGCCGATGAGCTGTGTGCAACAAGAACGACGGTATTAAGTTGATTTTTTTTTATCTCGTGACTCACATTTTTTACCGATCGCACTATGGCAAAAAACTCTGAAGACTGTTCCCAATCGTTTTCCTTTTTTTTAAAAGATGTGTCCGTACTTTCAAAGGAATTTTTTTTTTGTAACTATGCACGGTCAAACCCTTTGTATAATTATCATACACATAAACAATAAGTACAGTTTTCCGTTTCTGAGTGGCACAGCAGAATTTGGCCAGCAATCGTAGGAGCATTGTCTATTCGGGCTTCCGCTAGTGTATTAGTATTATTGCAAATATAATTTATCTGCTTATGTTCGTCTGCACGACATTTCATCTATTAACAAAATGTTGGTGTGCGTTTTTTTAAATGTCTTAAATATATCCGATACAAACCTTTCCCTTAAAATGTGATATTAGCTTACTGAGACAGCTTTGAACTTGGCAATTTGTATTATTTATGATTACGGGTAGATCTGATACAGCGTCTTTAACGGTAACCCCTCTTTACGGTGCCAAATGAATCTAATAAAAATATGGAACACACTAAGATGCAATATTACTGTAAACGTAGTGTGTAAAGGCTTGAAAAATGGGCATAAACCAATTAAGACTCACTGTATTATTTATCAATATGAAAGTACGTATAGGATTGGAAAACTTCGGAAGGATTCGAACAGAAGCAGCAGCTAGGATGATTAATCTGTAAGGTGTTTAAAGCCATTGAAATGCAATGTGTATGGAAAGAAACAATATTTATAGATTATCGTAGTCGCAAAAAACAATAATAAAGATACCTTCCTCGTATTTGTCGGGCACCATAACCCCCCGCTTGCAATATCTTACATCGGCATCCATAGCCCGTTTCCAAAAGGTACTTTAAAGTTGTCTTTAGTATGATACCGTCCCTCCATGTGGCAAAGTTTCGTACGATTTTAATAATGTAAAATCGTGACTTTAAGTAGTCATAATACGATAAAAAAGATACGACGAGAGCGTTATTCGATAGTGAAGGAGCTCGTGAATTAAAACGATTAATAACACTGAATTCTTGGCAAGGAGGAACACCGCAGAGTAAGTCTCCTTCATCTTTTAGATGTAGGCCTTAATTATCATCCTTTTTTTCTCTTGCAAACATGTGATTAAATGAATAAACATGTTCAACGTGACTAATTAAAAAAATGAACAGGTTGATTGGAATAAAAACAGTTTCAATATAGGAGAGAACGAAAATACAAGCCTATACGATTGAGCGCTAGGAAATAATACATAATGAATTGGTCATTTTTCGTAACCTTAGTTGAACTACTGATGGGGTAATCATCCGCTTGCTTGAAGCTCAATCGAATTTTTACCTTTTGCCTCCCAAATGATGAACATTATTAACCTATATAACTGTGATTAACAATTCATTGCAATCTACTGTTAAAACTTTTGCGTTTGGATGATTAGGAGAAAATGGTTGTGATGTAGATTTATCTATTTCTACAGCCGATTGAGTCTCCGTTATGCCTGCTTGACGTAAGTCCTTGGACAGTCCTGTAGAAAAACCGAACGGATGATAGATTAAACAATTCATAAGGCATCAATAAAGGCTGTATGATTTTCCGATTTTTTATATCGCCATAACCTGCAAATACATCGAATCTCCGCAACTTCGTGGCTGCTATCGAATAATTAGATGTATGGTCAGGAATGGTACATGCTGTTGCTAGTAGGTCAACTAATTTTTATTCTGTTGAATCATACATTAGTGAAATGTAAAAACGATTTTGCCCTTTCAAAGACCAATCTTTGATGTTTTTATGTAGCTGTCCAGCATACATCACGTAGCATTTTCCACCACAGATTGATGTGAAAGATATCGTCGATTCCAGATGGAAATAACATAGGACTTGGTGTTCAATGAATTTAAATATGAAGATGTGTTGTTAGAGAGATCACTGTCTGTACTCCAATAAACTTCTCTAAAATCCGACGTGTCTCTCAAATTTTCTAAGTTGCAAGAATTTTCCGGATAGTATAAAACTTTGACTGTTATTTTCAAATAAGTGCTTGCAAGTAAGCGTACGCTACCGGTGTAGTGTATTTTTGTGATGAAAATCATATCAAAGAGCTGAGGTGTACTTAAATTACTTTCCTTTGTACGATTATCAAATTTACGGGGATTTTCTGGATATATGCTGTTGTTAATTGACTTTTTTTGAACAGCGACTTTTTCAGGTCTTACGGGGTATTTACAGTGAAAAGGTGCCATTAATAAAAGTACGAAATTCTAACCCGAAAGTCTTAACATCGGAATTTAAACATATCGTCCGTTACTCTCATCCGTCATACCTTTAAAAAAAGAAGAAAAAATAATATACAGCACTACCCTATTCTTCATAGTATCGGTAGATGGCAGTAGTATTGGACACATTTTTCAAAACGACCAGTCTACTCCAAATTAAAAGTTAATCAACTCGCTCAATAAACTGTAATCTTGATTGAAAAATGTATGTGCTTCTTTCTCGGGCTTATGATATGTCATCTTGAATTAAAAACAATATCCGAAAAGTAGAAAAATTTCAGTTTGTTCGGAATATACTTTTTCCTTGGACAGATAATCTTGATATAGTAATAAAAAATACCCCCAGAAGTTTCATTTACCTGTAAACATGTGGTCAAATGATACACCTGCTCACTAAATCAAGCATTCTGTGTATTTTATCATTAGCACATGATACAGACGTACTCAACTTCTATACTGCTGCTTGGACTCTAACTCTTTACTTGAAATGTTGAGCACTCTGATTTTATACATCAAATAATTGCATCCAATTTTGAATTTGAGGCCAACAACAGAAAAACAGAAAATTCGAAGTTGTCTCTTTGATATTCTTCTCATTCGGATGAAAAATCTTGATACATTCAATAACATAATCAGAATCTTCATACACCTGTAACCATGTGTTCAAATGATACACTTTCTCATTCAATTTAAGTATTCTGTGTACTTGATTATTTGCACATGGTCATGCAGGTATAACTTCTGTCCATGTTACTCATTGGGTAAGCCAGTTCTAATCCTTCAGCTTGCCTATCTCTGAAATAAAAAAAAAAAAAAAAAATGAAACATGAGTAATTTTTCAATAAGAAACATCTTCTGCTAGGAATAATGATTTTTAATAGATCGTAAGGTAAAAAAAATGTGTTTCCAAAGTTTGCATATGACTAGTTGTAGATTTTTACACTGTACATTTTGTAAAAATCAAAAACTTAAGATGTCTGTGGTCAACGCCAGGATTAAATTTTTAGTCTCATCATTAAAATATTTTGTAAACTCATATTTGAATTTGCACCTTCAGCAGTTTTGCACTTTTATTGTTGTCCTCTAAGAAGCTATAAAAAATAGTTACACCTACTTTTTGTTTGATCATTTGTCCTTCGACCGATGGCCGTTTCTTATTCATAAAATTTGTCTTGGATTTTTTTGGAAGACTTTTAGGAAAAAACGAGAAGAGTAAGATAACATCCCAATTTAAATTTGGCTTCAAAAAAATGCTTTTTTAAAAGCCACTACATACCAGGAAAGAACTTTAATCTTATCGCTGACTAAGGTAAAAGTACCAATTATGAAACAAATTTTCGCTTCTTTATTTATTAACTCTGTAAAAAAATCAGGCATGATTTTATGCTAGAGATTTTGGTTTTTCTTGGTTCGCTGTAACTTTAATGAGTAATTGTAATTTTTTCATGAAATTTTTATGAAAGAAAGATTGCTTTTCATAATAAAATTGATACAATTGATATGTCTGTACTATGAAACAGCAGCAAAAGTCTTGTCCCAGTGTTTCATAATTCATGTCCCTATTATGAAACTTCGACCGTGAAGTAATTTTTTTGTAATAATTTGAAAC
>JAPYYV010001454.1:0-24215 GCA_030522625.1 Copidosoma aretas | reverse complement strand
TCCGTCCTCCACACAATTAAGATGCCCTCCCCTCTCCTCCCATTGCCCCTAGGAAAAATTGGCTTTCTTTCCGTGATTTTACAGAAATCTAGATGAAACCCCTTTACACCCCCCAAAGCTTCCTACATGTCGCACGCGGCCCCTTATTCCCTCCACTTTCTTTAAAATCTATTTTATATCAACCTTAAAACTCATTTTAATTTAAACTTTAAATGTAAAATACAAATTAATCTATAGATATTCATATTTTTTTATTTTGATAACATCGTCTTAAGTATTTCCGAATATTAGAAAATAAAATATAAAACTTAATGAAATAATAATTTTGTTTTTTAATAATGTATAATAAATTTGGAAATAATACATTTATAAAATTTATAGAATTATACACCTTTCTAAGAAGAAATTGTCGATTGTACTTTCTCTCCACATTTAAATATGATAATTACAATTTTTTCTTCTTTTAGAAATACTTAATCTGTTACACTTTTTTAATTTGATTCGTGTATCTTATACGTATCATAGATGGTTATAAATTACAATTTTTAATCTGTTTTTGCAAACCGTCAAAAGACAAATAGATAGACTTTATACTTACTAATAATACTAAGTTTAAAACAAAGTTAGTCACGTCATATTCTTCCAGTTGTTTTAATTTTTTTAATTATTAGTAAGAATGAAATTTCTCGGTGCCCTGACCTTTTTTTCGTTAATATTATTTTAAAGCTATGTAAAATTCTTAATTAATGCATGTTCTGTTATGTGTTTTAACATATTCAAATAAAGTATCCCCCTTAAGTTTATTCAATGTTAAGTTTAAATTAAGATGTTCATAATCTTTCGAAGAAACGATTATCAATATTTCAATGGCAGTGTTATTACTTACATTCCTTCTTTTCTCACAAATTTTTTATTTATTATTAAACATATAGTTTTCTGAAATATTAAAGAAATTGAATGATTTTGCAACATGAATTGTTTTATTTAATTTTAACCAAGCTGTAATATGTGTTTATCAATTTTCTAAAGAAATTTTAATATTGATTTTTTGTTTTAAATTTTGTTTTGTTTTTTGGGTATCTTTATTTTCCATAACAAATGTGAGCCCTATAAGAATTATATTTTTATAACGATCTTTTGAAATCCATTCCATTTGTCTTATTTATGAATTTAACGAAAAATTAGAATCAAGAAATAGAATAATTGAAAAATCCAATATTTTATTTATTGATAGTCTAAATATGGGGCGTGCGGAGCACGCAGGGGTTGCAGCCCCACAAGTATATATAACGCTCATTTTTTGTATGGGAGTGTAAGTCCATCATTATTACATATTAATTCAACCATAAATACAAAAAAAATCAACTAAGGAGTATAAAATATTTTTACCGCATTATATTCTGAGAAGTTTTTCTGTTTGACTCTCTCTCTCTCACTCTCATTTACTCTTTCTCTGTCTTTCTCTCACTCGCTGTCTCTGTTATTTTCTTAATCTAACTATTACTACTACTAACAACCTATTCCGGCACAATGTGTGTAGTAGATTACATCTATTATAATTATAACCGTTATTTCCTATTTATTAATCAGAATTACGAGACATATGCTGTGTTCGACTGATGGCTGCCTGGCACTGAACACCTCGAGTGCCTGCCGTGAAATTTTTTTGAACTACTAGCTAAGGTCTTGGTATGGTTGTTCATGTTATGTGTATATTTATTTTACTATATTACTTTATGATATTGTAATACAATTTCCAATGTTTTCTGGTATTTTTTTTCAATGAGTGAATTTCTGTTAATGTGTCACGCAGCATTTAAAGATCTTTTATTATTATTTACCAGTAATACGTAAAATTTTGTCACTATTTTGAATATTTTTCATGCACACCAACGGTCAGTACAGTTTATCACTAGTTTTTTTTACACTTAGGAAGATAGTATGCAATCAAACATTTACAACAGCGCGACATAACATGATATGACACAAGACAAGGCTCTATAGTGCCAACTAGTATTTCCAAAAAAGCACGAGAAAAAGACATGACACAACGCAAGCAGGTATGAATCACAGCCACGTTATGCATATGATCAGTTTTTTTTATAGTTTTCAGAAGTAGGACCTCTGACCAAAGTAGAAACAGCATTGTGCTCACAGCTCAAGGCAGAGGTAGAGTTTATGGAAGGGGAATAGTGACATGGTAATTAAACACGTCACAATACCTTAATACAACGACACGTAGTGATGGGTCTCGCAGCTGGTTAAATGTATTTTGCACGGTTTGCTGGGTACCTAACTTCTTACGCATTGCATACACTATAAAATTTATTCGGTGACTTTGTTCGAAATCTTTTAAGGCAGAATCCAAGCCTTGAAAAATGAAAACTAGATGAAAAACAACAAAGTTTCTCGACTTTTATTAAGTTTGTTTATATACTTAACAGTACCTGAATACACAACATGCAAAATAAAAAAAAATTAATTTTTTTTGACACGTTAACTATTCTTTTTTAGTCTGGAATTTACTTTGATGTCATGGAATGTTTACTAGATCCTTTAATAATTATCAAAAATTGAGTGCTATATATATCGTGGAGACCCTCATTAAAGAATTTTTTCAGTGCACTATAAGAATGTTTAGAAAAGCGGACATTCGTAAATGCATGCATAGTGTTGTTAATTCTATTAAAATAATTTTAGTTCATCTAATGCTTATTGGACTTCTTTATGTACACTTCTTTAAAGGCTCAATGAAAAGTGACTGTGGATTTTCTAAATGCTGCGTTTCATTCGTGTAAATCATTGGCTGTATGAGAGTGCGCTGATCATAGTGTACAGTGACGTATATGGATAAATCATATGCAAACTCAACAGTGTGGTGGCATCAGGGTAAGCAGTCTCAACCAATTACTGTCTATTTACATAAGAGAGCAGATAAGTTTAAAATCGACACAGTGGGGCGAGCAGTATCTGTCTTTGTTGTTATATCATAATCTTATAACTGAAAAACTCCGAATATTTATTTATAATAAAAGTAAAGTGGAGTATTCTTAATTAAAAAAACACCGTGAACTTAAGATTTCCGAAAAACAATGACATTCGTATGAAATAATTTAAGGCAATGCTAAGGTTATCTTTTACTTCATAACTAAGCGATGGTCTATGCATCAATCATATTAGTCCAGAAAACATCATAGCAGAAAGCCACAGAGGTTAATGAAAGATTATTTATTTATATTGGTGTGAGATTAAAATAAATTGGAAACATTTTTTTTGCCAAAATACTTCCTTGTCAACAAATAAACAAGTCATTTTTCTCTTTGTTTTATAGAAGGGTGTCAGTAGGAATGAATTCCTTTGGCACAATGATCCATTCCAATCATTTTTAATGTGGAATTGGAAGAAATTATTTATCCGGCAGTAAAAAAAATGAATAAATTATCTACAGATGACAGTAGATTCAAAGTCTTAAATACAAGATCCACAGTTAATGCTGGCATAATATGTGATGATACAGATGTACAAAATGAAGACATCATCAATGATTCTTAGTCTCCCAGCAATGACTGTACGGAAAATCTTGACCCTGCTATAATAAACTTAGACGTTTATGAAGAACAAATTTTGGAAATCAGTCCTTGCTTGATTATTTCAGACGATGATGAACTGAGCAGCACAAATCAGGATCAAGATGAAAAAAATGTGAATGTGAAAGTGGAAAAGCCAAAGTACGATATAGCTTTGCTATATCGCATAGATGACTTTCAGGATCCAAAAAAATCTAAATCATTATTGCACTTCTGTGGTCTGGAAGATTATGAAGAATTTATGACTGTTTTTGGAACCTGCATTATATAATAATAAATTAAAACCAAGTTCAGTGCACGGATTTAGTAAGCGTAACCAGCTCTTCTTAGTTCTGTGGAAGTTAAGGATATATACAGCTGATACAGAATTGGCAAACGATTTTAATATTAGTGAACAAACTGTCAACAAAATATTTATGACATGTATTTAATTCATGTCAAAAACCTGAGAGATGATTGGTACGTGGCCCCATTGATTTTTTTATGTCAGATACTTTTAAAAAACATTATTCAAAAGTCAGCGTGATGCTGGATGCATCAGAAAAAAATATTGAGGCATCAAGTCAACCAACTTGGAAGCAATTTTCTTGGAGTACATACAAAATGCAGATACATTTATTGTGATGGTTGTTTCAACTCCTGGAGGACTATTTTACTATTGTTCTCCAGCCTATGGTGGATCAACAAGTGACCGTCAGATTGTAGAAAGAATGGCCATTTTTGAAAAATTTAATAATGAAGACGAAATTTTGGCGGCAAGGGGATGATGGTACAAGATTTATTCGCGTCTTATGGTATCAAAGTTTAAACTCCTGCACCCTTGGTCAAGGGTACGCTGCTACATGAAATATTGTCGAGAGTCTGTGAACTCTCAAGAGACAGAGTGCATGTTTAACGAGTGATTGGTCTGGTGAAGACTTACACTATTCTTTCAAAAAAACTGAATGGATATCATCGTCAACTAGCTTCCCAAATAGTTGGAGTGAACGTAATGTTGACTAACTATACAGAAAATATAATGAGAATGGTTAAAATATACGTTTCTCAACAAATAAGTAATTATATTTTAATTATGGTACTTTTCAAAATTAAAATTTATTGGGTAGTGTTCCTGATCTTATGTAAATTACTTATGACCTATAATCTTGATATCACAACCGTTACTTACTGAAAATTTTTACATGCAATTCCCATTCCAACTTACATCATACAAATTATTAACAGTTATATTAAACTGTAAATTTTGTCAATACTGTATTAAATATAATACTTCTGGAAACTGACTTATATATACTACTTGAGGAAAATTGTAACACTGGCTTTGTTATCCTTAATATCAAATCTATTTTCAATATATGGCCATTCTCTCATATACCAGTCATCTTTTGATCACACAATACTCATCCATAATTTTTAAATAAGGAATTTTTTAACGGTGCTAGTTTCTTGTACTTGTCATAAAAAACGTCAACCCTTTAAAGCATGTCGGAAATAAACTGATCATCTTACTCATTTCTAATCTTTAGCAGTGTCTCAAAAGTAAAGACCATAAAGTTACGGTATTTTCAGCCTGTGGCATTCAACTGTCCTTGTATTTGGTAGTAGTACGGGTATGTCATTTTCAACTCTAATGATACATTTAGTTCTCTTTTAAGGTAAGCAACTGTATTTTTATTGATACACTGATCTCGAATAGAATAAAGGCACTTTACTTTAATGATTGCATCCAAGTCAAGTAAATCATGCGAAGTAGCTCCAAGGTAAGGACGTTCTACTGGTACGAACAATCCACACTTAATTATATCTAACTTGTTGTCATAGAATTCTTTAAACTTTTTAATGGCAGCATCTTCATATATTTTACCATGTTCAGTTGCTTCTGACGAAAAAGTTTCAGCACTTAGGATTTTTTTTACCAAAATGTTAGCTTCTTCAACATTTATAACTTTTTGACAGCATGAATGAAAAAGATTTGCTAATAATCTTACAGATCCTTCTTTCTTCCACAACATACTTTGACTTTGGTGTCTTGTTTTATATTTCTTTTACTGTGCATCACTAGGTAATAATTCAACTAACCCCAATGATTTGAAAACTTAAAATCCATCATTTTCTCTGCCATAAAAACCATAATTATTGTCTACAGCATACCTACTAGCAAGCTGTATCAATTGCTTGATACTAAATTGTTTTTTGCAACCTCTGGCCACTATTAAATTTGTTTGATACTCTTTATACCAAATATTTAATTCAGGTTTGAAGTCATCACTAACATATTTTGATTTTGGACCCAAAAAATGTTCGACGTTGATTGGTGAACCAGCATTTTTTTTTGATAGACGATGAAAAAATAGTAGCTCCTGAGTATATGTCTTTTCCAAAATAGTTTTTTTATTTTTAGCTCAATCCATCACAGCTAATAAAACCATGATTACAAGCTTACAGTGAGCATTGGTTGTTTTTTATTGCTAAGTATAATTTTTTTACATAGTAATAAATAATTTTACCTTCAATACCATATCCGATGTATTGAAGAAATCCATCCTTGTATAATCTTTCAGGAGTTTTTTTTCTTCAAATGGTAACTGTTTATATATACATTCAGATGTTTACTAGTTATGGATGGTGATGGACTGTTTGATTTTTAATCTTTATATTTTTCAGCTGAAACGGATTCAATGACTAAATCAACTGAATTAACGGGCTTGTACTTAAAATACTTATAATTATCATTATGTTCCAGTCCAAACCATTAGTCAGACTTTTGTTAAATTATGAACATTAAAATAACCTAAATTATACATCAAATAACAGACCCCTAACCTTTCATAAAAATCTGTATAGTCGAGCCCGATAATGTCGATGTTCTTGACAACACTAATATCGATATCGAGATAAGACGAGACGACATCGAGAAATTATACTCTATCGTGATGCCCTAGTTTTTCATTTTATGACGCACAGTGGGACAAAATGGCTTTTTTTGGACAAAAGTCTTTCCCCCGCGAATTTTATACAAAAAAAAAAAAAAAATATGTCATTAGTCCTAAGAGTGTCCATTACAATGTGTCACTGTTCCATTTTTATTATAACCCAACCTAAAAAAAAGTATATAAAAAATGTCAAATAAAATGTTCTATAAATTTTGTTTTGTTTTTCTGAAAATAAGTATACATTTGTTTTAAAGGTCGCTATTCACGAATCTCAGGTGAAAATTATAAAATTTTGAAATGGTGAATTGAAAATGTCAGCCATAAAAAAAAGTTATATTCATCAACAGAGAAAAAAGTGATGGGTCACGTGATAAAGCCTCTTTATTCGTATTGTGATTGGCTAAGACAAGTCGAGCACGGGTAAATTAAAAATCAAGATTGTGAAAAATTAAATAAAAAGTAATATCAATGAAAAAAAAATAAAAAGTTAATGTTCTGATTGGCTAAACATTTGATTTTTCATTCGAAATTAATATGATTTAATGTTTTGTAAAAAATACGTATTAGGGCTTTCGGGGTCGCTAATTACGCATCTAGTGTCAAGCTCATTAAATTCGAAATATTAGATCCAAAATAGCAGCCATCGAAATAAAATATTTCCATTTGTTAAGTTAACAATACGTAACGGGGCTTTTAGGGTCGCTTATAACGAGATTGGTGTCTTAATAAATAAATTCAAAATGGCATATTTAAAATGGCATACATGAAAATAAAAAATTTCTATTTGTCACGCTAAAAAAAAAGTATCAGGGTTTTTGGGGTCGCTGATTACAAATCTGGTATCAAAAATTATGAAATTCAATATAGCGCATTCAAAATAGCGTATGTAAAATAAAAAAAATCTATTTTTTACGTTTAAAATTATATGTACGCATTTTTGGGGTCGCTGATTACGAATCTGGTATCAAAATTATGAAATATATAGCGGATTCAAAATGGCAACCATGATAATAAAAAAATTGTATTTATTACGTTAAACAATAAGTATTGGGGTTTAGAGTCGCTGATTACGAATTTAGTGTCAAAATAGATAAATTTGAAGTAGCGGATAAAAAAAGGCGGATATCAAAATAGAAAATTTCCATGTATTACGTTACAAACTCCGTATTGTAGTTCATGGGATCGCTGATTACGGATGTGATGTCAAAATTCTGAAATTTAATATGGCGGATTCAAAACGGTGGACATGACAATAGAATAATTATTAATCACGTGAAAATAAGTATAGATGTTTTTGGAGTCGCTTATTACGAATTTTGTGGTAAGATAGAAAAATACAAAATGGCAGATTGAAAATGGTAGACGTAGAATTAAAAAAATGTGTGTATATCTATTACTTCAAAAAATACGTATGACGGTTTTTGGAGTCACTGATTACGAATCGAGTGTCAAAAGAGCAAAACTCAAAATAGCTGATTTAAAAAAGCAGGCTTGGATGGATAATCGTAATTTGTTACGTCAAAAAAAAATGTATAGAGGTTTTTCAAGTTTCTGATTACGAACTAAGTGTCAAAATAACGAAATCTAAAATTATTAACATAAAAATAAGATTATTAACATAGAATAAGCGTAACTCCTTGTTTCTTTCGTAAGACTTTTTCTAATAACCTGAAAGATTGTAAAATATTTTTTAGTTATGAAAGTTGTGTGTCATAATAAATTAACCCTTTTTCTACTTTAAGGATAAATTAAACTTACTGCAAAAGATACAATTATAGAATCACTTACTTTAATATCCTCAAAACCAAAGTAGTCCAACGACTGAACTTTTCATTTTTTTAAAAACTATTATAGTTGTAGTTATAGACTTTATCTTTATACTTTGAAAAAAATGATAATTATTGTGGACAAAGCTTACTCATGCGTATTTTATTTAATTATTCTTTTCAGTCAAACGTTACATCAAGTCAAAATGAACTTCGTAAATATCTTATGGAAACGGCAGAGTACTCGTTACTTGGCTATTTCCTTAGACTACTGAAACCACACATATTTATTATGGAAAAAGCATCCATATGTAGATTGTAGAATCAAATTATTATTGTCCGCCATTTCAAATATGTCATTTTAAATCTATCTATTTTGACCCTAAATTCATAATCAGTGATCCCAAAAACCCCAATACGTATTTTTTAACGTAATAAATAGGAATTTTTTATTTTAATGGCCGCTATTTTGAATCCACCATACTAAATTTCATAATTTTGACCCCAGATTGCTAATCAGCAACCCCTAAAATCCCAATACGTATTTTTAACGTAATAAATAAAAATTTTTTAGTTTTATGGCCACCATCTTTGATCCACCAGTCTAAATTTTTGTAAGTTTAACACCAGATTCGTAATAAGCGGCCTTAAAAATAATCGTATACTTATTTTCAGAAAGAAAAAAATTCCATATATCATTTTATTCGACATTTTTGATCCACTATTTTTTAATTTTTTATGGTAGGTTGTAAAAAAAATGAAACCATGACACATTGTGGTCTACACTTTTAGAAGTAATGGTGTTTTTTTTTTTTTACTATCGAATTTGTGCGGGGCAAGACTTTTGCCCAAAAAAAGGCTATTTTGTCCCACTGTACGGCGTTTAATGTATCTGAATTTATTATTCTTCTTAGGATCACATTATTCATTATAAATAAACAACGCAAAGGTCTTAGAGTCGTGAAACTCAAAAATTACTATTTGTACACTTTATAATCAAATAGAGTGAGAAACCCGGTAAAGTGACGGATCCATGTTCGTAAATCAGCTGCTTGCTCGAGTAATCAGGCAGTTATTGACAATACGGTGCCTAAGCCATGTTTTTCTCTTAATTTAATTGATCAATGTGCAATTGTATATTTTTGAATTTTAAGGCTATAAGACCTTTGCGTTGTGTATTTTTAATAAAGAAAACGATCTTGAGAAGGAAAATCATTTTAAATCTGTTTTGACGCCGTAAGATGGAAAACAATTTTTGAGGTAAGTCAGTACAGTAGATGTATACATATATATATGCCCTTAAGTGCCTAAACGATGAAAGTACCAACCAAGTAGTAATTAGAGTAGCTTATGTAACTCTAATGTAACAAACCACTAAAAACGCAGTACAGCGCATTTACAATCACGACGCTTCGTTTTACTGATACTTATCTTTAAAAAGGTACAGCTCTGGTAAATAAAAGTTTTTTTTGAGAAACCAAATCAGTCTATCGTCTCATTTTACTCACATCTATTACATGCCTTTTACTATAGTTCCTAGTATGGTATAGTGCATAAGGTATGAAGCGTTTATTATAATGAATGTTGAGGTGCTCGTCTCTTTTCCTTTCTCTCCCTCTCTTTTCAAGTTTAATTCTCTCTATAGATACATATTAGTCTATATACTCATCTGTATATGTCTGTGCTTAAAAATGCGCAACTGTGCTGCGCACCATCTCCTACCTCTCACTTACTTAATGAAGAGAGATGGAGAGGAAAAATATCTCAGTTTCTCTTACGTCTTAACGGATAGTTTATTACGCAATGAAAGATAAAAAATAGTGATAGCTTGTAAGGCGTGGCTCACGCAGAATCACGCTGTACGGGCTTCCTTTCTTATCACCTTAAGTATGTGTACTATTTTACGTCTTTTTATAGTGCGAGCAGTCAACCCGAAAATTAGCTGATCGAGAGAAAGGATTTAAAAAAAAAATTGGGAATTGAACAGAGCACTATTTATTTAGAGTTAGTTCGTATTTATTCAATCCACAACCGTAGTTCGTTTACTTCTTTCTTGTCAACATGGCACTGCCATACTAGTTAATGTAAACAGTTTTATGCTAACAAATTATATATCTGCTTGTGTCACTTGTTTGTTCTTTTTTCGTCTTTTTATCTCATTTTCTCTCTCTCTTTCTCTCTCTCTCTCTCTGTCTCTTTCTCTCTTTCTCTTTTTTTTTAAGTTATTACTCTAACATGCGCAACATTGCAGTATGTGCTGCATTTTTTCTCAGGGGCCAAATCCTCTAAACTTATCGGTGTGAGATACAGCTGATACAGTCTATTTCGACTATTTCAAGCAATCAGACAGCTTCTTTAGGTTTGTATCGGCTATGTCATTTGACACAGTTAAAGGATCAAGCCCCTAGCCCACAGTGGTGCAAAAAGCTCTTTTTTCGTTAAAAAATCTGCCTTCTCCTTAAATCTTAACCGACTTAAACAATTTTTTTCTAAATACAAGGGAGATCCTAGGCTCCGATGAATCACTCCCACTCCCTTATTTAAGTTTAACATAACCTTCAAAAAAAAATGTTATAGCCAGAAAAATCTAAATTTTACATGTATTCTTAAAAGAAGTCATAATATATTATGTTTGCTATGTAACTAAGTCATTACAAAATACTGTAGGCTGCATCGTAAAACCACATTTAATTCTACAGATGCAACTAAACCTTACATAACCTTAAAATGGTATATTTTTTATTTGAACAATGGTTATTTATTAAAAAAATCTGCTTGCTCCTCGAATCTTAACCGATTTGGACGATTTTCTTTTTTAATACAGTAGAGGACCTTGGCTATAACAAGTCACTGCCACTTTCTTCATTCAGTTCAACATAACCCCAAAAATAATGTTGTAGCGAGAAAAATCTAAATATTACATGTAATCTTAATAGGAGTCGCAATATATTATGTTTGCTGTGTAACCTAGTCATTACAAAATGCTTTAGGCTGCATCTTAAAACCACAATCAATTCTACAAATGCAATTAAACCTTACATAACCTTAAAATGGTATATTTTTTTTTGAACGATAGTTATTTATTTAAAAAATCTGCTTGATCCTCGAATCTTAACTGATTTAGACGATTAGTTACTAAGTATGTATTGCTTGTCCTATGATTTTTCTTTATCAAGTTATTTATAACAATAAATAATTTTTAAATTATGTTTTGTCCCCTAATTATTATGTTAAAGTCTATTGGGTTATTTGGTTAAAGTTGCTTAAGGCTAACTGTATTTCTTGATTTTTATATGTTTTTTATTTATTTTATTTTTTTTCATACTACATCTATTTCAGTTCAATTACTTGTTGTACCGTGAGTTATAAGGTTAAGGTCTATAGTGTTATTTGGTATAAGTTGCTTGGAATTATTTTTGTTGCTCGTTAATTATTAATTTTCTTCTAAGTAGTATTATCTATCACGCTACACAATTGTTTGGTAATTTTTTTTTTTTTTTCTGTGATATTCAGTGGAAGTCTATTTGATTGTTTGGTGACAGTTTTGTTTATTAAATTCCTCTGCTATTGATTTGTTAATTAATTTACTCATTATTTTTCTTAAGAAAAAACAATATCTTATTCAATTGTTTGTCATCCCATGGGTCATTAAGTTACAGTCTATTGAATTGTCTAGAATTTTCGTCTGTGAAATTTTGGTTAGATTCTTTATCTCTGGAATTTTTATCGGAATTTTTCTCCATGACTCAGTGGATTTCTAGAGTCATGGAATTCCATTTTGAATCCCTGCAGAATCTCTGCAGATGTAACGCGTCCTTTTTGTTGACTAGAATTAAAATTCTCTTTGCATACACTTGTGATCCACAATCACAAATACATTATAGACGTATCCACCGATGAAAAATGATTAGTATGCTGTTTAATCTAACATGGATTATGTAAATTAGTTTTTAAAAAACTGTCGTAATATTGATTTTCATAAAACATCTGTTCTATATTATCTGTCTTGTTTCAATATTTATCGTCAAACACTGATCTCCAAGGACTCATGGGAGATTTGGCTTCACTAAGCATTTTTACCGATTTTCGCACAGTATAAGCATATCAATGTACATCACAAAAGTATATAATATGTAAACCACACTTACATACGTATATTATACTTCTATATGTATATTATGATTGTGCACTAATCGCACCCAGCTGCAGATTCAATTAGCGTTAAGTTTATATTTTGTTATAAATAAAATGGTTGATTCGAGTTTAAAATGTGAATGCTGATACGATAATAGTGTAAATGTTAACAAAAATGTATACGTACACTGTGTTTAGCAACAATAACGAGTGATGTAAACTGTACTCGCAGAAAATAAGTCATATATAGGTAAGGACATAGTAATTTTTTTCTTACTGTATCATTTTCTCGTCATTGATTACCTCTATATGTTTACATATCTGCAGCAGCAATGATTTAATATAAAATTTCACAATGTCTAATACGAACATAACAGCAGATCCATTATACATTACAAAGGATCTTCCTTTATCATCGATCTTCTAAAAAAAATTTTATCCAAGTGTGTATTACACGTGCAATTTTTTCGCCGAATACACTGTATAAAGAAATATTATATACGTATACAAGTGTATTTCACGTGTGAAAATATATTATACATAAAATATTCTTTTGCTGAGTGCATTGCCATGCTTGGTTCAGTACCTTAAACAAGATAACTTCGTTTTGTGTTTTCGCCTTAATGTTTTTTAGTTTCAGTCGTGTGTACATACGTTACTTACCCTTTCATCTTGAGTCAAAACATTATTATATCAGATTGTACACTTCCAAGAAAGAAATTTATACAAACAAAACATAGTTTAGATTTATTTTATTTGAACTTTATTATTGTCTGGTATTATCATTTCAGCATCAGTATTGTTAAATGCAATACATAAGTTTAGAAACAATCTCAATGTTCGAAGAAAACAAATAGAGTAAGAAATAGTTTAGGTAAGTGTTAGCTTTTCTGCAAACCAACGAAATAAGCCGTATTTTAATAAAATACTGCTATTCTGAGCTTGCACCGTAGAATAATTGTATTTGTCATTTGAAGTAGTTAATATTTGTCGAGTTCGTGTAGTCGTGCTCGTTTGTGAAACATAAACAACTTGATTAAAAATAGATTGCTACAGGTCTAGTTTCGGTTTCTCAATAGTTATGAAAAATTTTAGGATATACATTTTTCTACAATTTTTCAGTGCATGCACATAAAATGTGTCCCTCCTTACCGAACGTACATATATTTTCTCGTTCAAGATAACCCAGGATGACTTGTTTACTTTGTTAAAATTTTTTTTTGTTTAGCGACGTTTACTCACATAAAAAATTAATAGCGAGACTATCAAATGGGCAATAACTAAAAATTAGGCAATCGAACACTGCGCTTACTATGTACACCTGCATGGAACAATAATGGTCACAGATGTTCACTACATGGTAGTTATAAGTATAGTGTCTATAGTTTAAATTGTGTAGTTGCTACATTTCCGACTTATAGAAGAATTTGTATTATTATATCTGAATAAACAAAGCAATTCAAAAATAAAGTAATTTGGGTGTTCAAAGGGTTTCAACACTGTTACGGATAATCAGGAGCTACATGAAAAAGCAGAGAGCATAATGAAACTTTGGGAACTCGTTTTGTAAAATGCTCTGCATCATTAATAATTGTTTTAAGATTTTCTATGGGTCTTTTTTTGTAATAAATTAACGTCAAAGTTGAGCTTTTTAACATACGTTCTTATGAGAGTTAACCTTAATTTTTTCGTCGATATGGACAACAAACTTCTATAAATGCAGGGATCTGAAGGAAAAACATTTCTCACGACAAATTTTTGTTTCTACGTTTAGCGAGCAAAATTTCTTTGCACTTTATGGCACATTTTAAAGAAAATCAATGTAAAACTTAAACAGAGTCTTCAGTTCGTAGACTGTGGCAGAAGCTGCGCGGTAAGAGGGTTCCTGCTGCGCGGTGCGGGGGGAGCCCTTCTTGTCACCCCTCTGCGTTGATCCTCCTGACTGTCCTTTATGTGTTATTTCGATATTTGAACACAACCTTTTTTCTTTAGTACAACATGTATAAATAATATAAACAGCTATGCACTTTCATACAGCGTTTTGATTGTGTCAAATAATTATTAAATACTTTAAGACACCTTTGTATTATCTGACGTGATAAATAATCGGAGTATAATAAATCTCAATAGAAACTGGTTAGAATGACTAAGGATAAAAATAATGTATAAACAGATCCTTTACCCTCGACCTTGTATAAAGAAGCATAAGAATATAATTTTAATTTTCACAGATATTTCCCTTTTACCCGCATATGAAAAAACAATTTTTACTTCTTTTTTTAAAAAACAATTCAGATTAATAAATGCCCTATTAGTGTATAATATATATTCAGTGTACTTATTTTCTTCTTACAGTAGTAACAAAAATTTAGGTATTCAATGCACCAGTTTCAGAAATCAATAAATGTTTTAAAAGAGCAATATTGGTGAAATAAATATCATACTTGTAAAATTTAATATTTTAGGGTTTGTCAAGTATGAAAGATGATGTGAAGTAAACGCATTCTACAATCCTGAAAATATCAATTTTTAATTATAATTAATGGGCATTCACCTGAAACAAAAAAAAAAGATTGTTTTCGAATGTGAACAAGATCTTCTAACACTTATGATAGTGAAAAAATTCTTCTACGATTAGCAATGTTACTTCCCTGAATGTACGGAGATGTACAGCGATACCTTTACTGTACTGTGAGCAATTAATGTCTGACGAACGTAAGGTCAATTTTGTAAACGTTTATAATGTATACATCAATATATATATATATATATATATATATATATGTGTGTGTGTGTGTGTGTGTGTGTATATATATATATATGTATACGTATTGACGTGGGCCAAGAAATATTTATTTTTCCTTAGCTACCATGACAATATCGCAAAAGATGATGAAAAAATATTTTGGAAAACTTTGAGCTCTTAATATTATTATTAAGATGTGCCTCATTGCGATATTATTTCCAAATCAAATAATATGGGAAAACAATGTTTTTTATTCTGAATGTTATTGCGTTCCAACGTACTAGCGGGTTGTTAATATCAATGTATATTCTCTTAGAAAATTAAACGATATTTAAAAAGGTCTGATACGGGTTTTTGCTAACTTAACTCGTTTAATTTATTCGTGTTTAAAGTATAACTTAACATAACTTTAATCTCGAATAACTCTCAAACAAGTCAAGTTGGCGAAAAACCGTATCAGACGGTTTTTTCAAATTGTTTAATTTCTTACAAGAACATACATTCAGACTTACAACTCGCTACTTCGTTGGAGTAAAATAAAATTGAAAATAAAAAGCACTTTTTCCTATGTTATATAAATGGGTAACAAAATAGCGATGAGTAACCTTATAAATTTAATATCAGGAACTTTTTGAGAATTTTGGTTCATTATCATAAACAATAATTTCATGGTAGCTGAGGAAAAAAAACATTTTTGCATCCTATTTTTATCATCAGTATTAAGAAAAATACTATTAATTCTTTTTAAGTGACTTTGATCTTTTAAAACTTTGATCCAATAGACTAAAGACATTAAATATTATACAATATTCTGACGAAATATATTTGCCTTACATCAGGTCTTATTTGGTAACAAAGTAATAAGTGTAAAAATACCCTCCTTAATATAGAAAATTGTACAATTTTAGTTATGTTAGATTGCAATGCATCTTTAGAATTTACTCGCGGGTTTCAAAAAAGCCTCGAGTATTTTTTAATGACTAGGTTACACAGCAAACATAAAATATTGTGACTTCTTTCAAGAATATATGTAATATTTAGATTTTTCTGGCTATAACATTTTTTTTGAAGGTTATGTTAAACCTAATCCAAAAAGTGGCAAAGACTCGTCATAGCCTAGATCCTCCACTATATCGAAAAAAAAATCGTCCAAATCGGTTAAGATTTGAGAAGCAAGCAGATTTTTCTAATAAATAACCATTGACAAAATAAAAAATATACCATTTTTAGGTTATGTAAGGTTTAATTGCATCTGTAAAATTGACTGTGGTCTTAAGATGCAGCCTACAGTATCCAGCAGCGCGGGAGCGTTACGAGGTAAGTTTGAGAAAGAGACGAAGCCTCGGCAACCGCGCTACTATTTACTTCAGATTCGCATACTCAAATTTTCAAATAGCGAAAAATATTTTTTTTTATTGGTATGCCTTGTATATTTTAATTTCATTTTGCCTCTCCTACCCTGTTATCCAACTACACCGAAAAACATGGGTTAGAAAACCGCTGTAATACCGCGAATAACAGATATGTATTTCAAAAATGCTCAAATCAAGATTTCTTCAAGTTCAGCTTTCTGCCTTCACAAAATGGTCTTATCGTTAAGTTAGCTGCGAGTCTTATATAATCGAGATAGAAATATTCTTAAAATCAATCTGTTTTGCCAACAGTGAAACATTGGTTCAGGCATTTATTAAGCTTACAGAATGTATAGTAAATAAAGAAGATGCCTGGTGCTAAGCGGTAAATTCAAATATGTAATATAGTCATAGTCAAATGCAATATACGGTTATTTCTATCAGGTGGGACAGGTGGCGGAAGTGGGCCAAGGTATAAGACAGACCGCTGAAATTAGAAACTTTTAAGTATTGTTTGTTGAAATTTTAGATTTTTTGAACTGTAAATAATTAAAAAAGTACTAACTTCTTTAATTTGAAATATTTTTCATAACATAACGTTTAAAATTTGTTTAAAAAAGTTATTCTAAAAAAAAAAGTTCTTGAAGAAAAATAAAACTATTTAAAAAATGTTTATGGGTTAAGTATAGGGAGGTGTTAGCCGATACATACATAACCTCAATTTTGACCATTTCAGCTGTATCTTTATGAAATCGAGATTTATAATTATGGGAAAAATTGCAGCTTGCTTAAGAAGCTATTACAAATATGCAAGTATTGTTTTTTATGGTGTGCAGTGCACACATAACCTTAAAAAAATATTAAAATTCGTCATATCTTGAACGGAACGCGAAAAAGATCATACATAACAATTTTTATGGATTTTCCAGAGGGAACAAAATCATCGAAACGCACAAATAGAGGGGTTTTGGGTCGATATTGAAACATAACCTAAATATATACTGTTTTGACTGTATTTTCATGGACTCAATGCGAACCATTTTCGAAAAAATTATAGTATATTTAGAAAAGTATAAATAACAAGAATAAATAGTTTTTCATGGCTTTGCTTTAACATAACTTTTAAAAATATAAAATTCACGCATATCTTAAACGGGACGAAAAATAAACCAAAAATAACAATTTTCATGGCTTAACGTTAACATATATAGAAATAGTATTTTCTTAAAAATGCATGATATCCCCACAAAAATTACCTTTTAATAAAAATAAAAGGTCAGGTAAGTTTGATATGTTTAATTAAACATTGTTAAGAATTTTTATGGCCCTTATGCAGTGTCAATTAGTTGTTTTTTTCCAAAATAATCGTCAGCCTTACAAAGTAGTGAAATCGAAAATTAAAAAGGGCCAAGTTTGGTTTTCTTTTTGTTCTGAAACATTGTTCGTATTACACTTGAGGTATTATACCATTAAGTACTTGTACATTTACAAAATCAAACTGAGTAATTTGTACGTTCACGTAGTACTACGTTTGAACCGTGTTTTGTGTGTATATAATATTAAACTGAATAATACCTTACTCTAGAATTTTTTAAATATTATGGGTTAAAATGACTTTCATGCATTTGATGTAAGATTTATTTACCTACAGTACTAGACGAAAGTGAAAATTACTTAGTTTGATTTTGTGAATGTACAAGTACCTCATGGTATAATACCACAAGCGTAATACGAACAATATTTCGGAACAAAAAGAAAACAAAACTTGACCTTTTTTAATTTTTGATTTCCCTACATTGTAAGGCTGACGATAATTTTGGAAAAATACAACTAATTGACACTGTATAAGGGCCATAAGAATTATAAACAATGTTTAATTAAACATATTAAACTTACCTGACCTTTTATTTTTGTTAAAAGGTAATTTTTATGCGGATTTTGTACTGACTTGGTTACACAGCAAACAAATATATTATGACTTCTTTTAAGAATACACGTTATACTTAGATTTTTCTGGCCATAACATTTTTATTAAAGGTTATGTTAAACTTAATCACGAAAGTGGCAGTGACTCGTCATAGCCTAGGTCTTCCACTGTAATAAAAAAAAATATCGTCCAAATCGGTTAACATTCGAGGAGCAAGCAGATTTTTTTAATAAATAACCATTGTTAAAATGAAAAATATTATATTTTACGGTTATGTTAGGTTTAATTGCATCTGTAGAATTGACTGTGGTATTAAAATGCAGCCAAGAGCATCTTGTAATGACTAGGTTACACAGCAAACATAATATATTTCCACTCCTCTTAAAAATACATGTAGTATTTAGATTTTAGATTTTTCTAGCTATGACCACTTTTTTTGAAGGTTTTGTTAAACTCAATCAAGAAAGTGGCAGTGACTCATCAAAGCCTAGTATCTCCCTATTATTAAAAAAAAATCGTCCAAATAGGTTAAGATTTAAGGAGAAGGCCGATTTTTTTACGAGAAAAGAGCTTTTTGCATCACTGTGTGGCCTCTCACTTGCTCTGCTGTCTTATACAGCGCAGGTACTTTCAAACAGAACACCCAACCGTGAGCCTGACCGTATGCTGAAGTATAATCTATAGACATACAATGGCATACTCCCAATCAGAAATCTCATCCAGGCGCTCGGTAGGTCCTCTTGCGGTTGCCTAGTTAGCCTAAAGAGGACCTTCGATGGCAAAATAACGGAGAAACTGTAGGTCCTTAGTAGGCATCCTCAAGAATTAAGGCCTAACCAAACTTACAGCGCACAGTGGGATCAAAATGCGATTCTTATTGTCAAAATGAAATACCGGCAGCTGTGTCAATCCAATCGAGATAATTCTATTTGGAGATTTAAGCTTAAACATTACAAAATACAGGAAAATTGGTCCAAACTGAAAAAAAAGAGAATTGGGGGTGGAAACAACCCCTAAAGGCACCCCCTACAGCGTTCAACTTAGAAGATCAATTGATTTTTGAGAAGCAGATGACATTTTTGTTCTAGAAGTGGTGTCTATATAAGTTTTATGGGTTGCCGAACACGAATTTGGCATTGGCATCTGAAAAGCCAAGATGGCGGATCCAATATGGCGGCCAAAAAAATTAAAAATCGTCCAAAATTATACGTAAATTAGTCTATAGGGATTGTTTAATCTACTGAACACGAATTTGACATTTTCAGTTCGTAATTTGAAATGGCGGATCCAATATGGCGGCCGAGTACATGAAAAACCTGCCATATTAGCCAAAAATCAGTCTATTGGGATATATGTGGTCGTTTAACGCAAATTCGAGACAAGAATTGAAAATTAAAAAGAGCAAGTCTCATGCGGCCAAAAAAATAGAAAAAACTGCCAAATCGTGACAAAAACTGTTTATAGGGAGGTTTCTGTTAACTTAACACAAATTTGACCTCGATAAAAAATTAAAATTGTTTATTCTAATATAGTGGAAAAAAAATATTTCGTACGATAATACAAAATTAATCTACAGAAAATCGTCTGGCGAGTAAACATAAGTATATTATTTTATCTCTCGTGGTCATCCTCGAGTTGTGCTAACTCTTCTTCTTTTTATGATACTCTTAGTTTTCTCTGTATTAAAAGAAATATTAAAAAATCAGTCAACTCAGATATTATGAATTAATGTATAAGTAGTTCGCTCAAAACGTTATAGATAAATGTATTGTTCAATATTATTAAATTTTCTAATGGCTTTCGTTTGTAAAAAATTTTTATAGTTCGAAGAAGACGCAAATAATTTTAACATTAGAGTTGCTGCACAATGAACACTGCCACAACTTAGTATGCCTTTGTTTTACTATCCACTATAAATTCAAGTATTGTTAGTGTCACTTCAAATAATACTTGGCAAAATCACCTTAAATAAAAAAATTCATTCATTATGTTCTGATTTGTTTATCGGATACTTACGGGCTTGCCAGAGAACATGGCAGTTTTCTACCTTATCGATACAGTATACCTGGCTTTTTTTTCATTACAATGTACCTCACAAAACAACGGATTTCTTTTACTGCGTCATTTGCAAAATTTATCGTAGGCTTTTAAAAAAATTTATGAGACATGAAATTTTACAGAATTTCACCGAAACGTTTGAAAACTTGTCAAAAATAGGAAAAACCATAACCATCACGTTTGATTCCATTAATTGGTGATATACAAAGTGATTTTCAAAAACTGCTGCAAAACGGACAAACTTCACGTATGTAGATTAAGTCCTAACTTTATATTATTAGCTAACTTCACTTAACACAATAATTATGCAGAATTTAAAAATTTCCTACAATTTTTTAAATATAACGTTTTCAACTTTATACTTGTAGAATATATATTGTTACAAGAAACTTACGTTCCCATTACAAATTTTCCCGCCTTTCTTAACAATTTTAATACCTCCCTTTTTTCCAAACGTTTTTCGAGATTGATTATTGATATCATTGGATCGCTCATACACATTGCTCTATTAAAAGTGTCTAACAATCTAGCTTCTCTGTGAATTAATCGAGCATGAATAATTAAATTTCTCCGATGATATATGTACCAAGATTCCTGGGCGTCTTCCGAGTAGAAGGCTATTGGCAAAGGAAATTTAGAGGCGATTTGGCATCTGTGTTTAAGTATTTTGTGCACAATCAGGCTCATTCTAGCCTACGGATACTCGTCATAGTATAGTTCATGTATATGTCGACAGTACTCGTATAGCTTGCTCAAATTAATTTGTTGGCGCTGTATCAGAACTGTGCTCAAGGCCAATAGATTAGGTGCGGTGACGCTTTAATACGCTAACTCGCGGCGATTTGCGAGATATCGAAGAGGCGGGATCAAACCCCTGAAAGGGTTAGATTCATGATGTGCGATATATTCCGAAAGTAAACGGTTATTTCGATGATACCTAGAGTACTCATTCGTGTAGCCCTCGATTCTAGTTGTTTTACAGGGATTATAGGAAAAAATTGTAAGTTTTGCCATGTATCGAAATATTGCAAATATATTTTGTAGAAATCATCGAAAAAATTCTTACTTTTGCGAGATATCGATCGTAGTATCTCTGGAGAGGGTGCCAGGGATGGGTCGCGATCATAGATAAATAAGAGAATAGACTAGAAGAACCCCATTTAACCGAATGCTGTGTCGCGTCCGGTGGTGTGTCACAGATCACTGCATTATGTGAATCTCTTTATCAACATAATACTGTATGCAATACATATGAAATACACATGTAATTAATGTCATAGCTGAAAGATCCTTAACGGGATATGATACATGTGCACAGACCCATACAATGTGACGGGTAAACTTACGGTAAATGACAATCAGACGGGCAAACAATTTATCTGTTTTTATTATTATTGTTGCTTGGCTAAATTGATAAACGGAGACCAGGGGCTTTATCACTACGATCTTTTAAATATAACGATTTATTCGGTCCGCAATGTTAGATAAGCTGTTCTTAATTTTGTAATTTTAATGTTAGATAGGCAGTCAGCAAAGTAAATAACCAGTAATAACATACATTGGTGACTGAGTGCGTGTGGCTATATTATGCAAGCCATTTAAAAATGAAAAATTATGTCACCTTCTTGAATTTAAGAAATTCAAAAAACCTTACACACATTGGTTCTTTTAAAATGGTTGATTTTTTTCCATTGTTCAGCTGTTCTAAATTTTGTAACTACGATATCATATTATTGTTCAGTGACCTAAAGATCCGTATGGACTGGCATTTGTTCAGTTCCATAATTTTTTAATTTTTTCAGCTCTCATGTTGGGCTCGCTAATTTAAATTTGAAAGTCAAATAAGCATTTGGCAAGTGAAAAACACTATAAAATGATTTTCGTACAATTTTTCGGTTTTTTGAAATTTTGGGGTCGCCATATTTACATCATTGTTTTCAATTTTGTGCTTGTAATGTTAAATAACCGTTTAGCGACCACAAATTTCCAAATATAATGATTATCATTTAGTTTGGCGGTTTTTTCAATTTTTTTGGCCGCATAAGATTTGCTATTTTAAATTTTCAATCCTCATTTCGAATTTGCGTTAGCAGGTTTTTTCATGTTCTTGGCCGCCATATTGGATAGGCCATTTTTAATTTTGAATTGTAAATGCCAAATTTGTGTTTAGCAGCCGAGAAAAGCCCTATGGACTAATTTTTGTACAATTTTGGACGATTTTTAATTTATTTGGCCACTATATTGGATCCGCCATTTTCAATTTTGAACGATATAGGCCAAATTTGTGTTCAGCAGCCCAGAAAATCCCCATGGACTAATTTTTGTACAATTTTGGACAAGTTTTAATTTTTTTAGCTGCCATATTGGGTCTGCCATTTTGAATTCTGAACTAAAAATGTCAAATTCGTGTTTAGCAGATCAGAGAACTCCTATGTATTAATTTATGTACAATTATGGACGATTTTTAATTTTTTTATCTGCCATATTGGATCCGCTGTTTTAAATTTTGAACTGTAAATGCCAAATTCGTGTTTAGCAGCCCAGAAAAGCCCTATGGACTAATTTTTGTACCATTTTGGAGGATTTTTAATTTTTTTGGCCGCCATATTGGATTCGCCATTTTGACTTTTCAGATGCCAATGCCAAATTTGTGTTTGGCAACTTATTAAACCTGGATAGACACTGCTTTTAGAACAAAAAAGTCATCTGCTTCTTAAAAATCAATTAATCTTCTGAAAAGAACGCTGTAGGGGTGCCTTTGAGGGGTGTTTTTACCCCCATGTCTGTTTTTTTTCAGTTCGGACCAATTTTTATATATTCTGTAATGTTTAAGCTTGAAGCTCTTAAAATAATCATCTCGATTGAATTAATACTGCTGCCGGTATTTTATTTTGACACAAAAAATTGCGTTTTGTCCCACTGTGCAGCGTCTCTCGGGGTCTCTCGGACATATGTATTCCAGAAAATGAGCAAGACAGACAGAGATATTACGCATGATATTTATCTAATGGTTGTGCTGAGATAAAAAAGAAAAGATAAAATTAAGTTTCGGCCCGAGAGAAAGCCAGGACTTAGCAATACGACTGACGCCGTGCTCCCTGCCTTAGACACCTGAGTAGTGCAGCATCCAAAGGAAATGATCATGCTTATGTATCACCCGAAACCGTGTTCCGCCGCTTAAAGGAACACGACTTAGAAGCTTGGTCATTTGGCAAATAATGCGGAAAGTGTGTTTTTAGCGTGGGCTTTTCGAATCACCGCAGATGTTTTTCGATATTTTGCTAAAACATAAAAAAATTTAGGACATAAACACATTCGTTCCCTCGTTTTTACATGAAAGTTTGCATAATAATCTAACATTTCGGAGTTATCTCCACTAACTCTTGAAAAACCCGTGCTCCTTTGCTCTTTAATTAAGTACGCGATAATAAATAAGAAAAAATTGCCCCTAAATGTACAATTTCTACGCGATCGCCAAAAATTTTTTTTACCTACAAGTGGCTGGCAAGCGCGCGTACCGCATGCATGAAATCATTTTTGATGATAATAAAGTAATACTAATAAAAAAAAAATTTTTCATTCATCATTCGTAATGACATCAAATCTTAAAATATGTGCGTCAGCCTCATCAAACATTTTAAAACTATATTCTAACTTACAACTTGATAATGATTTTTCGGGAGAATGAAAGCAAGAATAAAAAAAATCTTCC
>JAPYYV010001453.1:0-41173 GCA_030522625.1 Copidosoma aretas | reverse complement strand
TTTAAAAGTATAAAATTGTAACTTTATTCTTTTAGAAAGTATAAATTTCGAGTTTTATACTTTAGAGCTAGAAAATTTAATCTTTTCAGCGCCAGAATTGAGTCTTTTGGTTTAGAGTGTATGTACTACATTTGTACTAGAGCTACAAGTTACTGCAATGGTCAAGTGAACTGGTGGCACTTACACTTTTGCAAGGCGAACCTTCGAATCTTGGCTTGGGCAAAATTTTTTTTAACCTTTTTTTCATACACTTTTTAATTATGATTGTAAATGTACACTTAAAATTTTTTCAGATTATTTTCGGTGTACATAAAATATAATGTCAAATAAGTTCACAGATGCCTTGATAAATTCTTACAAATCAAGTGATACATGGAAATCAAACTTTGATAGTATATTTTATTGTTAAATGACTCGTTAAGTAAATAAAGTGTGGGTGAAAACTTCATGTTGTTTTATTATTTATTTGTGTTTGTTATACATTATCAAGACTAATTAAACTCAAAAACTATAATTAAATTCCTTACTTACGTTGTTACCGTCTCTGCTTTAACATAAGAAATAATTTTAACTTTGTTAAAAGAAACTGCACTAGCAACAAAATTTGCAAGTTACAACAAATAATTAAAATATTAACGGATTGTCAATATAAATATCCTAATCTTATGATATCGTGATATATAAAGCCTGTTTTTTACCCTTAATCAATAGATGCATGGAATTTATACATTTTCACTTATGTTTTTGATTAATATAATTTTTATGGAAGCCTAGGATATTTTACAATCGTCCATAGGCGACAGAATTCAACAACCAAAATTTTATAGAGCAATGTAAGTAATAGCATGAAAAGGTACGGTCTCGTAATAATAAATTAAAGAAACATACTCTTTTTAGTATTATTTATATCTCTATAGATTGCATCGAATGATGAAAAAATTTTCAGGAAATAACTTTAATCGATTTCTGGTAAAATTTAGTACAAAATTTAAATGCTTTTAAGTATGAAATACTAAATAGGAAAAATTGAAGGGGGATTAAGCGTAAAAGACCTTTTGGCAGATCCTAATGAAATTTTTTACAATTATTGTTTAAGTTTAAACCTTTCAAATAACGGCAAAAACTACCCCAACATATTTATTCAGAAGATATTAATAATTAAAACTCAGTACTTTAGTACAAGTTATGATAGGCCTCTGGTCCGTAACGATAGTCATTCTTTAATTACTTTAAAAATATTTGACAGAATCACTTAAATAACAAGTATCGTACACAATTGAATCCGTACTATCAGTATATATGAAATATTTTACATGCTAAAAACTTACTGTCATTCAAAAACTGATTCTGAAAATCAGTTGTTTGTAAACTACAAAATCTGCCTTCATCAATAGAACACTAATAAAATTAATGAACGAAAATGTCGATTTAAGTTTATATCATTGTAAAACGAAGATGCTTCGATTGGGGCCCCGACTAGATATGGCCGGAGCCCATAGCGCTCGGCTTCCTTTAATACAAACGTAGCTTGCTACTTATATACAGGGCCTCACGAGTCACCTTGCATACAAATTGGCAGGTACGTGTGAAAATGTGACATGCTATTGTGCGCTATTACTATTTCATATTTTTTAAATACTTTTATTATTAACATACCATTTGAAAACAATCACTATGAATTTTCGTAACATCGATGTGTATAGGTTGAATGTCTATAATAAGGCAGGTTTTGACATTACCTGTGTAAAATAATAAAAATAATCAGTATTCTTATGATGGATGCACTCGATACATAGATACTGTCGATACTCGCCCAGCACGTACGTACATAGATATATGAAAAGATGTACATCGGCGAACAATATAGAAACAACGTCGAAATAAACTATTCAAAAGTATTTAACAGCAATCCAAAAACACTGTCAGTCCAAGTTTTGAGGTGGTCGATCATTTAAGTTACTAATCCACAGTTCGCGTGCATGCCACCTGTTGCCCTTATCACCTGCATTACTACATGTTGTTTGTTTGCAGTTTAGGTCAGCTGTAGGACTACGTGTTATCTGTTGTTTTACCACGGTTGAAGACACGTTTAAAGCGATTCACAATTATTTTTCCCACAGTCCAAAACACTTCAAAGAGCTTTGAGACTGTCTAAAATTTTGCTGTTGTTAAGAAAATAAAATTCAAACATTGTGGAAATACGTTTGCTAGAAGCTCAAAAGTGCTACAATTGAGTTCGCGTAGATTATCTTCCGTTAATTAAATATTTTACACTTAAAGCTATTGAGCAGAGCAACAAAAAAAAAGTAAACGTAGGTAAACGGGGGTGCAAAGCAGAAATGGTTGATCTGGTCGATAAAATTGTCAAACTCAAAACAGAAAAAAGTCTAGTGCGGAAACAATTTTGACTCATTTACGTGATTTTCGAGAAAAATTGTACGTTTCATTTATAAGCTTTGTATCAAAATTATATAACTTACTTAATGCTCTATTTTCAATGAAAGGATTTATGATTCAATTGGTTGATCGGTCTATACAAAAGTAATGAAAGTAATCGAGTCTAATTTTTTACAGGCTCAATCACTTGATCTTATTATTCCAACCGATTTTGTTGTTTGTGATCGTATGAGAGATATCACCAATATTTAGTTTGGATCATACGCTAATAAAATTTTTTCTAAAATGTCAATAGAATATGTTAATAAAGTTGAAAATATCTGCTTAAATTTTTATGTAACGTTATTAGAAGAAATGCAAAAAAGTTTTTTAGAAAAACGAGATTTGTTGAAGCTCTTAATCTTTGTGGAGCTATCGGTGGCCTTACATGCTGACAAAAAAGGCGTATTTAAAGACTTATACTGCATCAAAAAATATTTTTTTAATCATGACTATCGAAAAATCAGATTGGAATGGATTAAAATACAGTGCCACTTCAAACCCGAGAAACGGAATTAATTATTGAAAATAATAGTCAAAAAAATGTAGACAAACATTTTTAACGTTAAAATTAATGTTAACCATCAAATACCACAACATACATCAAAATGAGTTTGATTATACGTCTATGCCCTCACTGTTTATATTTATTAGACAAATAGTGAATAGACCAAAGATATGTGAATAAAAAAGTCCTGTATTCTTCTCTGTATCCGTGTAATGTGGACCTGAAGAGGCTGTTTTTAGCAGCGAAATATTGTCCGTATATATTTTAACAAAAGTGATTGGACTCTAAAAATGGCCTTTCTTTATTGAGAGTTAAAGTTGATGATTTTCAATCTTTCCAACTTTTAAGTCATTAGTGACACCAGTTTTTTCTCTTCTACATTCCAATGCGAAACTAGACAGAACGTTTTATGACGTTACTGGCGTTGATGATAAACAAGGTAACTCAATCAGTATATAATTGCTTAATGCACGATGATTTTTGCGATCACTTGGTAAAGCACGGAGTAAGACTTTCATTGATTTTGATCCGACAAAGTGGCACTTCAATTTTTTTAATTCCGATTTTTTGTATAAAGAAAAATACCTTTTCATTCTCTTTTGGTGCTGGGTTACGCATTTCTATTGAACGGTGCATGAACTCAGTAGTTGCATCAATAATTATTTGAAATTCTATTCTATCTGTCAGGTAGCATATCAAAAAATATGAGACACGATTTTTTCTTCTTTTTCAAATAAACGAAAATCAAAGGAGGTCAAGCACATCAAAGTCAAGAAGTAGAAATAAAATATTTCATAGTGATGTACGATTCGTATATCACAATGACGTGACGCGCATTTTTAGAGAGCTCCATCTCCGTCAATTTTCGTTTAAATGAAAAAAAGAAAGAAAAAAAAGTGTATAATATTTTTTGATGATCGACCTGACGTACCAAATATAATTTTGTATCCAAGTACCCTATTTTTAATTAATCCTAGTAATAGGTATAGAGAAGCGCAGAAAGTTACGCTTGCTGTTGTCTTGCTGCTGCGTTTTCGTCGTTCTCATCGGCCCATATTTTGCCTGCAGTCATCAGCAGCTTGACGATGAGACAAGAAGTGAGAGGAGGGCACGCAATAAACAAATTTTCCAGTTACGGTCTTTCCCCTTGCGCTACGGCAAGGGCGGCTCAGCAGCCGCGGTCTCGCGACGAAGCGCTGCGATGCTCTCGCTCTCTTTTCTCCAAGATGTTTGCCTGGACGTATCTGGCTCACGCAAAAGCACCCATCACATAATTTTTTTTAGATCGTTTTCGTTCGGCTTCAGGTTGATTCTTTAATGCCGTTTCTATCGCATCTCGTCAAGCTCGCTCAGAACAACTTAATTGTCGTGAGCTATTTTCATTCGATTTTTGTACTTCTTGTTGATATCTATCTTTGAAAAGTTACATCACGACGTTATTCAAAACCTCTATTATTCCTGTATATAAATTGAAAATATCACTATATTTAGTTTAATTATAACTTCATTCGATGCAATATAAGAGAATTGTTTTTTACTTATTATTGCCGGGGTGTCACTAAATAAACACTTACCTTTGCGTTGTTATGAAAAAAAAATACGATTATGGATTGATTATCAATAAAAGGAATTTAAAAAAAAATATTGGACACAGCTCTCCATTACTGTAATGCACGACTTTTTCCTTTATCGATAATATTTAAGTTGCAATTTAGTCGGGGATCCAATGGAAGCATCTTTGTTTTACAATAATATAATCTTGATTTGGCATTTTGGTTCATTAATTTTATTAGTGTCCTATAAATAAAAGCAGTAGGATAGATTTTGTATCTTATGTGGCAAACAAATTACTAGTTTTCAGAACCCAGTTTTAAATGACAGTCAATTTTTTAGACGTAAAACATTTTATATCCGCTCATGTACGGATTTAATTGTATAAAATACTTGTTTTTTTGAGTGATTCTGTCAAAAATTTCTGACGTTATTAAAGAATGACTATCGTTACGGACCAGAACCTCACCATAACTTATACAAAAGGACTGATTTGTAATGATTAATGTCTTCTGTATAAATATGTTAAGGTGTTTTTTTGACGTTATTTGAAAGCTTGAAACCTAAACAACAAGTGTAAAAAATTATATTAGGTTCTCACAAAAGGACTTTTACGCTTGATCTTATTTAGTGTTGCATGCTTGAAAGCATTTAAATTTTGTGCGGAATTTTTCAAGAAATTGATTGAAGCTGATTCCAGAACTATTTTTTTGTCATTTGATACAATCTGTAAGGATGAAAATAATACTGATAAGAGTATATTTCTTTTATTTATTGTTACGAGATCGTACCTTCTTATGTTAATACTTATATTGCTTTTCAAAATTTTGGTTGTTTAATTGTGTCACCTTTGGACGCTTGGTAATATCCGAGGCATTTATAAAAAATTTTATTCATCAAATACACGAGTAAAAATTTATAAATTCCATGCATCTAAAAATCATGGGTCAAAAAACAGGCTTTATGTATCACGAAATCATATGATTAGGATATTTACTTTGGAAAACTGCAAATATTTTAGTTATTTGTTGCAATTTATAAATTTTGTTGCAGTGTATTTTCTTTTGACTAAGATGAAATTATTCAGAAGATTAAAGCAAAGACAGTACCAACGTAAATAATGAATTTAATCATAGTTTTTTAGTTCAATTAGTCTTGATACTGTAGACAAACAAATAAATTATAAGTCAACATGAAGTTTAAGCTTGAAATATAAAATTAATGAGAGATGTAAAACTGTATGCTTCTGCACAATATATTTCTATAAGAAAGTTCAAATATACGACGTTTATCATTTTCATAATTAATAATTACATAACGCGAAAAAAGCATTATAGAACACTTCCTTGTACGATACGGGCTTAGTTCTTTCAATGATGTAAGGCATTGTTTAATTTATGATTTTGAATAGTTTCTTCAGACATTTTAGAAGTAATATTGTAATAAGCATGAGAAAAAGCATTTAATACTTCTGTTATTTAATGACAAATTTAAAATTTAAAATTTTGCTGAACAAAAAAAAAGCAATACTTAAGTAAAATAATAGAATTACATAATACTGAATTATAAAATAATTTGCATTTGAAATAGTTGCTTTATTTAGCATGGTATAATTTTAGTAAACTCAAAAGTATAGTATTTTAATTCACAGTATTCTATTATATCATTGATGTCTTGTCTTATGTATATGCAAAGCCAACTGTTATTATTCTCAAGACACAAAATTTCAATGGATGCTTTGCGATTTATTTTACTTATATTTTTCTAATTCGTTAAATTTTCTGTTACTTACAATTGTCGATTTGATGCCCTAATAACCAGTTATTGGAAAATTTTAAGTTCAGGAACTCATTCTTGTAAATTACATAATTTCATGCTTGTGTTTGTCAAAAGTCCGTATGTTTGTTGCAAATTGCGTGCTCCACAAATAGGGACATAGTATCCCTGGTAGATGAAACACCACATTTGTTTCATGAATACGGGAATCTCTATAGCGAGTGTACGCTTGATAAAACACGCTTGTTTCAAATAAGTAATATGTATTTATTAAAAAAATAATGAACCAATCGCATTGAGAAAGGTTTTAACTTGATGTGTAACGTTTTTTTGTATAGTAAAATACTTTTTCCATAACATAATCATATACCTTTAATATAATAATAGACCATATACTTTTCTTGCTACTTATTAATGAATTTGATTTTAATCGATCATCATTCTAATTCTAGTAAGAAATGAGGTTCTTAAATTGTCTTTTTCTTGCCTAGGGCAGAAAGTGCGGCAGAGCCTTTCTGCCCTCGGTACAAAAAATGTTGTCCTCACCTTGGGCATCAATATACAACAACCGCGCCCTTTGGGCGCGTTAGTCGCATTTTCTGCCCTAGGTAGGAAATGTACTATTGTAGCGCTAAAATCATATTATTAAAAGAAAAATAACATTTTTTGGAAGCGTATCCACAACCATAGATATCGATTGTAGGGAGCAAGGTGCCTGCGTGGCCCAAGCAAAGCTGGTCTCTCTCTCTCTCTCTCTCTCTCTCTCTCTCTCTCTCTCTCTCTCTCTCTCTCTCTCTGTACTACGCACTATAATATAACATGTTCGTATGCTTTTAAAACATCGTTTGCATTCATACATCGCTAATAAATAGCTGCCTCTATTCAGATATTTTTTATGAATAAATGTAAGTATGTTAGAAAAGACTTGAAGGTACTGAATGTGGTCGACGTCAGAATAACAATATTTTTAATAACTAAAGCATTAAAAACACTGAATAAGTTTTGAATGCAGCATTGGAAACCCTTTTTTTTTTAGTGCATTTCACTTTGTTAAAACGTATTTGTCATTTTTTTAGAGGACTTGTAGTTCACTATGAAGAATTTTAAGATATGCAATAAAATAGATTCGGTATTTACAATTCAAAAGAATTCGGCTATTCTAAAAATACTTATAGTTTTGGTAAAGAATATAATACTCCTTAAATTAGTAATTTTTTGTGCTTATACAGTTTAAATATTGCCTTATCTTTGTCTGCTTTTGAAATTTGTCAGTCGTTTGACCTCATTTTCTGGCTATACAACAACCTTGAATATTGCTAAATAGGCATAGCGATGTTTGAGTACCTAAATATAGGGATTTTATTATACTTATTATTATATACAAATAATTTTAGTGATAAAATAATACATTTTTCAGACAAATATTGGAAAAATGTTTTCTTCGATTATAAAGAAGTTTTCACGGGAATTTATGAAGACTGCAGAATTCATCCTGTGAAAACTGCAACTAATTTTTTTGGTACGTATTAAAAAAAATATGTTTTTTTTAATATTTTAATATTCACACTAATCCTACAATTATTTTGTAATATATTTCAATGCTAAATTTATTAGAACTGAAATGATTATATCTCTAGTGTATACGTTATGCTTGATTTCAATTTTTTCGTTTAACATCAGCATTCGGCAATCATTTTAAAGTCAAACTTGAAAACAACTTTCTTACTTAAGGTAGCTTGGTTGCTAGTGGGGCCGTGCCTATTACCAAAATTTTCAGGAAGTTACGTTAAAGTAGCCAGTACTCAAAGAATACACAGAAAATCAAGCCAAAAAAATTTACAGGCATTGCATAGACCATCCAGTATCTCACAGATTTTGTTGGATAATAATAAGGTCCGTGGAGGTATGTGGTTTTTCCAAAAAAAGGTCTAACTTACAAATGAAAATTGCAATCGGTAAAAGTGTTTTACAAATTTTTGAAAATTCCAAATTTTGCAGCACTCCATTATTGAATAACCTTGAAAAAATGTGCTTACAAAATTTAAGATCACAATATTGAAAAGAAAAAATTTGAGGAGCAATTTAGTAAAATGGAATTGTCCCGTGTTACAGCGCAGCAAGTGTCTTGGGCTGGTTTTTTTTACAAAATAGTTTATAAGTCAAAAAAATAACCCGTTATCTTTAGGCCCTAAATTGCTAATTCTACAATTATAAGACTACACGTCAGGTTATTTAAACTTTAATAATTGTAAATACCTGTGAATAAAGGGATATATTATGTGATGGTGTATCAATAAAAAATGGTTAATAATCGTATTGTAAAGATATGTAAAGAATAAAATGACTGCAATGGGTTTTGATAAAAAAATCTTAGTATAATAAGAGGGAGCGGTCGTAGCTCAGTTGGCTAAGGCGCAAGTCTTGGTCATATGAGGTACGGCTGCTCAAGTGAGGCGCGGGTTCGAATTTTTTCAGAGTTTTTTCCGGTTAGAATTTGTTCCCGGGCCTCGAAGCTGGTCCTGGTGAGCGTTTTTTTCCTAATGCTAGCGGTTTTATCACCACGGGGTGCCTTGTGGAGTTCATCCCGGGTCGCCCTGGCAAATGCGGGAGTAGTGAGGGTAGGTTGGTAGGACAATTAGATTGAGGATCTACGAGTTGAAAGTGGGGTAGGTACAGGGCGTATACTAGGAGAGATGGGTTAGAGGAAAATGGTTACTAGAAGAAGTTTTAGGATCAACACCTTCCACACCACGGTGGTATAGGGTGCCCGTAAAAATCAACTACAGTTGGTGTAGGGGTAGGAATAAACAATAGATAGATAGATAGTGAAGTAAGAAAAATTGTAATTGTGCACTCATCCATGCATGATCCTTTTCGAGTTCAAAACTATGGTACAAATAATATTATTTATTCTATTAATTATAGTACGTTTTGCACTGTAGTTTTCTGTAGGTCTTGAAGATACATGAGCAGATATATTTTTTTGTAAGTCGAAGTGAAATACAGTTTTGCTAGGTTAATCTGAAAGTTTCTTATTTAGAAAGTTGTGATTTTGGACAAAAATTTTGTAGAATGTCACCTAAAAACTATGGTCTGCTTATAAGCAAGCATGGTGTGGAAATATAAGATATGCAGTCACGAATATTTCAAACTTGAAGCCAATCAAAGAGGTTGGAAATATTTAGACGGTATGTACAAGTAGCCGATAAAACGATGTAAATGTAGACAAACATAGTCGCTATTTGAAAGGCACGGAGGTCAACATATTTAGGTTGGCTAAAATGTTTATCTCATATACTTCACAACGTATATGTAAGGCTGAACATTCTGAAGGATTAGGAACTTGCTTTATTTTCAAAATCTAATAGCACTTTTTAATAAAAATACGAGACTGCCGTGAACTTCACACTACGCTGCGCTGGGCTCTCCGCATCTAACTTCTTCATCGTATAATATTGTTAGTATTATCTTTGTAGCACACTAAGAAAACAGTTATTCTGACGTAATAAAACCTGATTTTTCAATTGCGACTATTAAATAAAAAAATGAACCTACCATTTTTAGAGTTTTAGGTGTATTGTGCTTTTTTTTAAATTTTACTCGTTATTTTATCAAAAAACTAATTCAATCTAAAAGATGAGAAAAAAATACGCCGAAAATGTAGTTTGCTATTAGTTTAAAAGTACATTATAAAGTCGTAACTGTATGCTAAAAAGTGTGTGCTTTGGCGCTCGTGCGTCGGGCTGGAATATCCGTCGTGAAATGCCCCATATAATGCAAGGCATTTCATGTCAACTCACAAACCTTGACGCGCAAGCTCAAAAATACGTACATTGAAGTCAACAATTACGATCATTTAAAGTACCAAATAAGAATATTGAAAATATACAATCGGCGTATTTTTTTTCCAGCATTTCCGATGAAATTATCAGAATTCCAAAAAAAACCTGCATAACCTCAAAAATGAAAATAAAATAAGGAAGCTTTGTATCCTGAAAAGTCCATTTTTTTTCTTTTTCTCAATAGTTCCATTCGAAGGATTAGGTCTTATACGCTGATATAGTGATTTCCACGGAGATTGTTTTTTCAAACATAAAACTTTAAATTTCGTGTTTTTTCTGTAGCAGCGGTGTATACTATGGGCTAGCTACGGCTTTAAACAGCTGATCTTCATTTATTTGCAGATGAGAAATTAACAACGCATTATGGCATACTGCATATAAAACACGTCCATTATTCATTAATAAAGTAATTTTTACGATAAATATCGTTCAAACATGATAACAATAGAAATAGGATATTGTAGGAGCAGCTCTTTTGGACCACTGCTATTGGAAAAAAAAAGACAAATTTCAAAGTTTTGTAAAAAAAAAATACCTTCTTGAAAATCATTATAATCGACGTAAAAAAACCTAATGATCATATTAGAACTATATGAAAAAGGAAAAAAAAGACTTTGTATTTTCAATATTTTTATTTAGTACTTTGCATGATCGTTATCGTTGACTGAAATGTTAATGTTTTCGAACTTACAGCCTAGGTGTGTAAAATAAGATGAAACACCTCATATATTCATGAAGTAATGCCACCCTGAGTCCACTGCGTGCAAACCTCCTGCGCCTATAAATTATAAAATTTAATTATTTACATCGCTTGTTTTTCAGGCACGATCGTTATACTGACGGAGTGCCTTATGTTCTCGTCCAAGAAAAAAAAGTGATCAAGGTTTCACCGAGGATTTGATATCTAACTTTAACTTAATCAGGCCCAACTTTCAGCATTTTATTCGTCTGTACGTAGGGAAGTTCCAGTTTTAATTCGAGAAAAATCGGCCCAATGGTTTTAAAATGGGAGCACGTTAACTGATACTGTATAATTTTTCATAGAAGGAGGATTTTCATGTGTCATGTATATAAGCGCAAGTAATCAATTAATCTGGGTTAAAAAGCGATTCAAAACAATCTTCTACGTGTGTATTACAATTGTACACATTTTCAGAGTTGCAGGACACATGTATTATGAATGCCAACGGCTTGAAGATTAGTCCCAGTGGCAGGGTTCCAGATAGGTGCATCAACATTCCCATTTCCAGCTTGATCAGCACACTCGTTTGGAGTTGCCAGCACTTGGACTGTCTGTCTTATTTAAAATAGCATTAGAAAATCTGAACTGCACAAATCTTCGTTATGATTTTAGAGAGTACGTGGCTGTCATTGTATCTAATTTAATATACTTTACAAACATATATTTTATAAGAGGCATAGTAAAATATAACGAGCGTGCCTTAGATGAGAAAAACTACGCCTTTGCATACGTAAGCCGCTAGTTAACCTCAAAATTTATTTAGCATAGTTGAATCAAGTACAAATTTTTAGAAAAGAAAATACTAGCTTGCATAAACCTGATGGTGATATTTATGCAAAATGTATGATTGAAATATTAATTGAGAAGAAAATCCCTTAGTCTTAGCGTTTTATATGAATACAACCAAATCTAACGGTCAATGTAGTATCAACATTAACTTATATTTTCAAGGAATCTTCTTTTCTTATGGTCAATTATGTTATGGCTAGACCAGAGATTAGAAGGGAGATCGCCAGTGCCTATGGTAAGCAGTGTGTCACCGTTTTGCACTGGTTTCAGCGCCAAACCGTCGTGGACAGCGGTCAAACTAGTTGCACATTTGTTATTGGTCAGAGGTTCCAGCGCGCATCTTCAAAAAGTTTCCCGCAGCGGGAGGAGAGGATACCGAGTAGTATAGGGGAAACGAGTATACCTAGATATGTGCCTGGCTGTAATACATAGTCGGGCGCGGAGCTGAGCGTGCCAGCTCGCTCGAAAGCAACTTTGACTCTACGAGTTCGGTCAGCGATTAAACTCGTTAAAAGATTAATGCTTATGCGAATGTTGAGTTTCTCACAAGATGATAAGTTAAGTAATAATTACGTAAGCCTCTATATTCAATTTAAGCTTTAGAACTTTGCTGTGAACATAAGTGACTTTTAATCTTTGTGTCCAACACGATGGTAGCATAGGTGGCTAGCACCCAAAGTCATCATTATGGATTTTGCAGACTTGAGTTCGAATCTCACTTAAGCAGAATATTTTTCCCAGTTTTTTTTTCAATTCAACATCTTATTCATTTTGTATTTTTTCCATTATAATTGCATGAAAAAAATTAGCAAGTAAAATTTTTTCGCTAAATTCATGATTATTTAAATAAAATTCCCTGCATGTTCTTTCGCTCGTGCGCATTAATTTATAAAAATTAACAGATAATTATTCAGTCAAATTGATGAAAAATTATAAAAACATGTTCATCGATGCAAGTCAAATAATTTATAACTCAACTTCAGCGTATTTACGAGAAATGAACAGCAATTAGATTATTCTAAGGTAATTTAATATCAGTGTATTTATGAAAAAAACAATCACAAATATACTTAAGCATAAGCCCTGATGACTATTTTCTTTTAGTGAGTCGGTAGCTGAGCCAAGTATACATACACCTAACACACGCGTGAAAAGTGTCTCTTTTTTTAACCTCTGGTTGTAATTTCACTCAATCCAGAATTTTATCGATAACAATACTTTCTTTCGAAACCAAAAAACGGCCAGTATTCAACTTATTCAACCGATTTTCGCATTAAGAATCTGATCTTTTATACCAAGCTGCTCGAGACGCTCAACATTCAATCTGACATAGCACGGATTTTCTTCATTTTTTTTTATTACAACTTCTATACGAGTCTCTTGTAGTACAGTGGTGCAATGCTGTATTTATATTTTGTTTTTCACAATAACGTATCGATGACATTTTTTTTTTAAATACCAATGAAAGGGTGGGCATTAAAAAATAGGACAGCCTTTTTTTTCTCGTATTGTTCATTTATAGAAACGTTTGTCATCAAAAAATATAATGTAGCGTGTGAAGCGTGCCTAGAATTTCTAGTATCAATAAATTAAAAATGTTCATTTATACGATACACAATTATTTTCATAACGTCAAAATCATTATTTCATGACATGTGTTCATTTATATTTTGTCCTTGTTTGATAGCTAGAAAACCATCAACAGCTTTAAATATATCAAATACAATAGTTTCATAGTATCATATGATAGTCACAAGTAACGCACTGCTAGGATGTTAAATATATTCTTTTTTCCGATTTTCCATAGATGGCATCCATTTGGAAATGTATTATAGATGTATTTAAACGTTTACAAAAGCATTCATTGATTAATTGATATTTTTTAGGTAAACAATTAGAATGGTATTTTTCTTGTTTAGTAACACATTAATTTTACTTGCTCTTGACTTGCTCTTGTAATTAAATTAGAGGTAATTAGATTAAGGAGGCTTCTACCTTTTACAAATTAAGTACTAAAAAGGTGAAACTGAGAAATATGACTATACTAAATGCATGTAAATGATAAATTCACGATGCAAGTTCCGTACATAACAATTTTTATTTTTCAGAATTGATTATAAAAAGATTCTACTCGTTGTATCTACCTAAAATTTTGTGCACACATTCTCAAGTTGTTAATGAGGTATAGTATATTGAAGAAGTCAGAATTCTAGGCGATTTTCAACCATCTTTTGTTGTTTAAATTGTTTGAGTAAGGGTTTGAGTTTTTTTTCAAATTAATTGCAAAACTCTTGATTTTCCATCAAAACCATCAAAGGCAAGATGTTTCAACGAGTAATCATAAGTTATTCAAACATTCACTTGTACTTTTCGTGAGTTAACCAACTTTACCAGCGAGTTTGTGTTTTTTACTATGTAATTCTTTCTGTTAATAACTTTGTCGTAAAAAATGCAATTATATGCAAGGATGAAACGAACTGAAGCACGTAGCTTTTAGATTGAATGTAGAGCGTCTTGAGCAGCTACGTATACATAATCAGATTCTTACTTGAAAAATGTGTTTATTAATTTTAAATACGTAACCTATCAATGTTAAAAACAACAAATATTGTTATCAACAAAAAATTGAGAAAACAAAATCGACACTAAAGCATTGTATCACTGTGGCACCAGAGGCGAGTATGTTTAATTTGATTGTTGTTTTTTATTTGTGAAATGTCTTCATTGGAAAAATATAGTCTGAATAAGTGACGAATAGAATTAAAACTCTTAATCCTTTATTCAATGGATAAGCATTTTAAAAGTCAAGGTAGTTGACTTTTACAAAATTTATGGAAGAACAAGTAAAAAAGAAAACGCGCGAGGTAGCATGGCGAAATTACCTCTTAGATTTTACTTAAGGAGGTTTCATAAGCACATGTAGCTGCAATCTAGAATTATTTATAAAATTGTGCAAATCTAATAACATAAAAATAATTTCCATATGAGAGGACAATAATCTTTGTGTACAAGAAAAATTTTTCATTTTTTATAGTATATGCTAAAGTGTAAAATCTACAGTAAAAAATTAAAAATTCCATTTGTTCTGTCAGGAAAATTATCAAAAAATATTGGACACATACTTTTTCTTTTTTCATACGGACAAAAAATGACGGAGATAGAGCAAATCAAAGTTTAGGAGTGGGGGTGAAATACGTCATAATGATATAAAATTAGCACATATATCGTATGTTATTATGACGTCACACGTAACTTTAACACGCTCTTTCTTCGTCAATTTGTGTTTTCATGAAAAATAAAATACGTATCCAATAGTTTTTTATCATCTATCTGACGGACCTAATGGAATTTAGAAGAATTTTGTATGCAAAGTCCCTGTTATGAAAACATTTCAATTAATCATTTGCCAAATATTCAATTTTTATCCGATATTAATTTAACAAAGCTTGTTTTATTCCCTAAGCGATTTGAGATAGGTTTAACGTGAAAAATGTTTTCAAATAATCAACGTGCCTAAAGTTACGTGCAATTGTTTACACGGAAATGTAAGTTTCTACCAGTTTCCTTACCATTTCGTATAAACAATTGCACGTAGTTTTGGACTTATTGATTACTTGAAAAAATTCGTCACGTTGACCCTATCTCAAACCATTTACGGAATGAAACAAGCCTCATTAAATTAAAATCGGATAAAAATTAAAAATTTGTCATTGGATTAATTGAGGTGTTTTCATAATTGACAACATCTTAGCATGCGTACTAAAAAGTGAAAAATAAAGTAGCTCCATACAAAAAAATTTAGATTTTGTACAAGATATTCGCCTTATAAACTCACCTTTTTGTCGGTATCTAAAAAAAATATTGTTATTGATAAAAAATTGAGTAAAAAAATTCGTAAATAAAGCATTTTTTCCCTGCGTTGCACGAGACTGGGATGTTTTTTTATTCTTCTTTGTTGAATATGATTGTTGGGAAGAATACAATCATGTTCAAAAAAGAGTGAGTTTAAAGTTTGTTACCTCCTGTCTACTGTTTTGGAATGCCGTGAAAAAAAAATTTAGTGATTAAACATGTGATTACCAATATTTTTAACACGTTTAACACAGGCAATCATTTTTTTCATTAATAATACTTGAAACCCTACAATTTTGCGTACGTTTGGATCCCCCCTCTTCTAGGAGTCTATAAGCAATAATGGCACTTGTTTTCTGAAAAGTTATCGCCCACCATTGTTGATAATTAAACGAAGGTATTAGCGATCCAAAGACAGCGAGGTTGAATAGAAATAATATTTATTTTCTTCGTTATCGGAAATATTATTGCTAAGTTCTGCTAGATACATTGAATACATTGCGTATCGCTTTTCACCTCACCCTCTTTGGATCGCTGACACCTTTGTTTACTTAATATGGCACTTAAGGTAGTTAGGCAACAATACTTTTCATTCAATTATCCTAGAATTTTGCGTGTGGCTTAATATTGGTATCGCATACCATAAACAAAAATTTGAAGAATCCTAGTGGTATAGTTTTGAAGGTGTTAAAGTTTAAATACTAAACTTTTAACACGAGATGATACAAAAGCACCTGATTCAAGGTAAAATTGTGAATAACATTAATAAACCTCTTGAAATTGAATAAATGTAAATCGCAAAAAGTAATGGTTAATAAATAAAGTTATAGACATATTAATTTATACATATGAAATATTTCTATGTTACAATGATAAACAAACACCAAAATAGAAATGATCGAAACATCACTGAAAAAAAGTAAATATCTAATCATACTGCACAAATTCTTATACTTATTGTATTACAAATCTTTCTGCACGCAATTATTGATTTATTGTATTTGATCTTGAGTTAGAATTAAATTGTACAAGATTTTCAATTATTACTTTATAAATAGGGTGCGTGCATCGATGAACATTTTTTTATATTTTTTAAACAATCTTACTGTTAGTAATAATATATAAATTTTTATAAATGAATGCGCACAAGGAAAATAAGATACAGGGAAATTTATTTAAAAAATAATTAATTCAGCGACAAAAATTTTTTTGCAAATTTTTTTCCATGCCATTATAATGGAAAAAATACAATCGTAAAAAAATACATGCATATCGATCAAAGTTGGTCGGTGACTGAAATTTTCTAGTGCTAATTTCTTCAGAATCGTATGAGCTTTTTTTGGTTGGTTTTTTGTTTACATAGTACATACTTAAATGCATTTTTTTGCAAATGAGTACATAAAAATACAGATTTCTACAAGAGCACGTGTTAAAATTCCTAACTTTATCGGTTAGAATTTATACTGATATAATCATATTTCTCAGTTTCACCTTTTTAGTACTTAATTTGTAAAAGGTAGAAGCCTCCTTAATCTAATTACCTCTAATTTAATTGCAAGAGCAAGTAAAATTGAAGTGTTACTAAACGAAAAAAATACCCTACTGATTGTTTACCTAAAAAATATTAATTAATCAATTAAAACTTTTGTAAACGTTTTAGTACATCTATAATACATTATCAAATGGATGCTATCTATTGAAAATCGGAAAAAAATATAAATTCAACATCCTAGCAGTGCGATACCTGTGACTATTATATGATACTATGAAACTATTGTATTTAATATATTCAAAGCCGTTGATAGTTTTCTAGCTATCAAACAAGGACAAAATATAAATAAACACATTTCATGAAATAATGATTTTGACGTTATAAAAATAAATGTTAATCGTATAAATAAACATTTCCAATTTATTGATACTAGAAATGCTAGGCACGCTTCACACGCTACATTATATTTTTTGACGACAAACTTTTCTATGAATGAACAGTACGAGCAAAAAAAGGCTTTATTATTGTTTAATGCCCACCCTTTCACTAGTATTTAAAAAAAAAATTTCATTGAAACGTTATTGTGAAAAACAAAATATAAATAAAGCATCGTACCACTGTAGTACAAGAGACTCGTATAGAAGTTGTAATAAAAAAAGTAAAGAAAATCCGTGCTACGTCAGATTTATTATAGAGCGTCTCGAGCAGCTTGGTATAAAAGATCAGATTCTAAATACGAAAATCGGTTAAATAAGTTAAATACCGGCGGGTTTTCTGGTTTCAAAAGATAGTATTGTTATCGATAAAATTTTGGTTTGAGTGAAATTACAACCAGAAGTTGAAAAAAGAGACACTTTCCGCGCGTGTTTTAGGTGTATGTATACTTGGATCAACTACCGACTCACTAAAAGAAAATAGTCATCAGGGCTTATGTTCAAGTGTATTAGTGATTGTTTTTTTTATAGATGCACTGATATTAAATTACCTTAGAATCATCTCGTTGTTGTTGTTTTTTCGTGAATACGCTGAAGTTGAGTTATAAATTGTTTAACATGCATCGATGAACATTTTTTATATTTTTGATCAATTTTACTGAATAATTATATATTAATTTTTATAATTGAATGCGCACGAGCGAAAGAACATGCAGTGAATTTTATTTAAAAAATAATCAATTGAGCGAAAAAATTTTACTCGCTAATTTTTTTCATGCAATTATAATGGAAAAAATACAAAATGAGTAAGACGTTGAATTAAAAAAAAATTTTGCTTTGAGTGAGATTCGAGCTCAAGTCTGCAAAATGCATAATGATGACTCCGGGTGCTAGCCACCTATGCTACCATCGTGTAGTACACATAAAGATTAAAAGTCACTCATTTTCATAGCAAAGTTCCAAAGCTTACGTTGGATATAGAGGCTTACGTAATTATTACTTGACTTTTCATTTTGTAAGAAACTCAACATTCGCATAAGCATTAATCTTTTAACGAGTTTAATCGCTGATCGAACTCGTAGAGTCAAAATTACTTTCTAGGGAGCTGGCACGCCCAGCTTGGCGCCCGACTATGTATTACAGCCAGGCACATGTATAGGTATACTCGTTTCGTCTCCACCATACCCGTGCATATATAGGTATACTTTTTGAAGATACACGCTGGAACCACTGACCAATAACAAATGTGCAACTAGTTCGACCGCTGACCACGAGGGTTGGGCGCTGAACCAATGCAAAACGGTGACACACTGCTTACCATAGGCATTGGCAACCTTCCTTCTAATCTCTGGCGAGAGAGAGGAGGGAGTTAGCTAGGAAGGAAGGAACAAGAGAGTCTACGGTGGACCAACAAAGCGATAGGTACTCTTGCGGCGCGACTCTTCTCTCGGATCATAAACTACTAAACGAAGTATATTCAAGTCCTCGTATACTTTATTCCGTGAGCACCCCTATGCCATCATAACCCACGTAACAGTAATTTTGAAACAAGAAAAATTATGGGGGAATAAATTTCCTTATTTTCATTAAATTAAAAATAAAGATACAGTATTTGGATGCATTACCAGCTTTTAAATTGCATAACATTTTAGTGTCTGACAGAAGATAATTGTAAAAATTACAATGGTTAGAGTACAATTTTTTTTTTTTACGGCATGTTGGAAAAGATTATTATAATTTTTCTCGAGTTAATACAATTTTTTTCACGTATTTCTTTCTTTTTTCCTATTCAACTGCCTTGGTAAGCCTTATGGGTATCCACAAATTATTTTTTATTGCATATTCCAGAAATGAATTTAATATTTGAGTTTTAGAATGTTTTTCAACGTTTTTCTCACAAGTTGATGTTTTAAGGCCCCCCGGTTTAATATTCAATACTTTTTATCCATTGTTTTTTGTCTGAGTATAATTTTATTATGTCAAAACATACGTATTCAGTACGACTAATGAATAAACTCATTGAAAATTTATCACAAACAACTAAGCAGGCCATAGAAATGGAGGTTAGAAAATTAGCTCGTAGCTCAATTTATACAATTTTTGTATTTGCATGTTTATTTCCACGTGCACCTGTATCTGGGCTCTTACGTTTCCATAACCAACTTATTTCTCTCTTCCCTAATCTGGCCTACCTACCCCAATCATCAGTCCCTTCTTTCTTAACTTTCCAATATCCCCCCAAGTATGCGAGTCTTTCGTGCGAGCCACTAGTGCAAAGTTATCCTTAGACGACTCAGCCATCCATCCTACTGGGTACTATTAACACGGCGCAACGATCGTCTCAAGCACACACCAGCAATTATCAAGTTAATGGAAGGATCTCCTCCATTAACAAACTATCTACCGGAACCGATTGTTAAAACCGACAGTAACTTTACCAAAAGCTGGCCAGGTGTTGGCTTTCCTCGGAAGAAAGACCTCGGTGGTTCAGACATCGTTCGTGAAAATCCACTGATCGTCTTGAAAGTCGGACAAGTGGTTTTTTGGCTTTCTGGGTATACCTATACCATTGAAAAAGCTCGAAAATTTTGCGACGGGATTCAAACCTGGTCCCTCGGAGTTTCTCAGACTACGCAGCTAGCACGCTAACCGCGAAGCCATTGAAGCTCCAATTTCTACAACTTTTTCTGAACAGTATTCTAGAAAATTGATCGCAATTAAAACATGATTTAAAGGCATAAATAAATGGCAATCAATTTATCATATTTATTTCTGATCATGTAAACTTATTTTTTCGTATGGTAAAACATAAATAAATCAATGATCACTTACATGAAATAAATTTGCTGTTTAAAGATATATATACCTATGGACTCACATAAATTGTTTTTCATATGTTTTTTTCTTCAAGATATCACAAAATTAAAAAAATTCTTGTTGGTAAAATTTTCTTTCTCTACATATTTCTCCAATGAATTTCGTAACGGCCAGCGTTATTGGTGTGTGCAGAGTAGTTTGAGCTTTATATTTTAAACCTATTTATGATTTTTAAATTACTATATTCAACTCTAATGTTTTGGAAGTTTAATCATTCGGCTATAAGGTAAGGCTGTAAAAAATTTATTTTGAAAAAAATAGAGCAATCAGAAAAATTCTACCAAGATTTTTGAAGGAAAAATTTGTATTTGGGGTTTGTGGCGACTGTTAAAAGAAGATGAATGGTTCAACTTAATATTAACAATTAATAAACCGAACACAATTTACGTTCTTCTATCAGAGGGCAGTAAGAAGTATTTTAAAAGTAAGTAGACCAATGGTTACAATACAGAAACCAAATGATAACATAATTTTCATACTATTTCATGGTAAAGTGTAGAAAAGCTGTTAATAGCATACAAGTAATTGGGTTAGAGTCTACGTATTAATAGCCCAAAAACTTGAAAAAAAGGGGCGGTGGCGCAGTAGAAGCTTTGTGTTCTTAGATAAAAGTTATTAAATTGACCACCCAAAAGATCAATAGATTGAGGAAGGAGGGCGGGAAGTGGGGGGCGGGGGGCATGCTGGGGTATTTATTATTGGGTTTGAGCTGTTGAATAAGTACTCCAAAACATTAATAAAAGGAGGAGGGCTGTTTTTTAGTGGCCTTAAGTTGGCGGATAAATAACTCACTAAAATGTAAGTGGATTGTGTGGGGGCTACATATAGGAACTAAAAATTTGATCTAATCGAAAACGCATAGAAATCCAATAAATTTTACCTCATTCCGTAAGGAGAGAGGGGAGGGGTTGTACCTAAAAGGGCAATTTAAAATGGTGTAGGGAGGCTGTATGTGGGGTTAGCGGGGTCTTACTAAATTATATTAGATTGTAATGGCGGAGATGAAAAATATAATTTCCTTTATTTTTTTGGGGTTTGTAAAGGGGTTTAAAAATAGCCCTGACTGCCTCACCTAAAAGCATTCTAGAACATAAAAAAAGATATCTCATTATTACATAGTTATATTGTATAGGGTTGCTTCTCTAAAACAAAAACTCAGAGGCAGAGACACCAATACGAATATAAAGTAGTATTGATCAAGAAAATTAAAGACAAAACTACAAAAAAAGTAAATCGAAAACGGAATTCGTTGTTAAGGGTGAGCTGTAAATGATAAGAAAATGAGAATTAAAAACGCAAAGATACTGACACAATGGCAAAAAATGAAAGACCAAAAGACTCATTCAAATTTTCTTTGAAAAGTGGTACTTGTCTCAGCTACCCAGAGAAAAATCTAAAGTTGTCTTAAACATAATAAAGCAATATTATTCAGTTCAATGAAAAAAAAACTGTTGTACAAAATATTTTCTTTGATGTCTAAAAAATCGCGTACAGATGGTCAAAATAATAGAAATCAATCACGAGCCATTGGTTGCTCAGAAAAAGTGTGTTCTTTGTGTAAAAGTTTTTTTGAGAAAAGTCCTGACATTAACAGAGGAACATACCAAGTTCATACAAAATTGTTAGTCATTTTACATAAGTATGTATCCAAAATTATTATCGGTTTTGTAAGGAGTGTATAAAACAAACAAATTGAAAACCGATAACAAAATTAAAGTAACACAGGCGTAGGCACAAAAATGTACCAGCACAGAAAACAAATGATAGATATTTAGAGAAAACCAACATAGATAAAGGTTAATAAATCAATTAGAGCATAAAAGAACATCGATTAAGGTAGTTGTTTTCCAATTGATAGGAATACATTAGTAAAATTATATTTCTTAGTTGAATAGCATATCGATGTCTGGTACCAAGGACCGTGCACTTAAAGTTCGTACGAAAAACCGTGCCGTTCGAGCCTTCGTTCTAAGAATGGTTTACTTCAATCTTCCGCACCAATAATCGTTGCGCTTGAACGCAAAACTGTTTACTCCGTCACATTCTTACGAAAATCATATATCTTGCCGTATTTGGACAAAAAACCGTACAGTTCGTAGAAGTCGAAAGGAGAAGCGTACAGTTTGCCGTATTTGGACGAAAAATCGTACAGTCCGTAACTTTCGCACGAACGTGTATACGTTAGCCGTGCTACGATTAAGTATTTATAAAATTTCTATGAGTCTGCTCTTGTTCTTATGTTAATTAGATGAATACAGAAATAAATAAAGATAAGCAGTCTTAAACATAAGCGTTTATTCGTATTACACTCATTAATCTGTTATTTCTTAAATTATTCTGCATACAAATTCTATTTTTATCAATATGACTGTTTGATTGAAATAAAAATCAGTGCACTTTCGTTCTTTTATCAAATCACAGTAGCAAGCCATACCCAGGCTCAAAAAGTCTACCCTACTATACAGCACTAAATTTTAAATAATAAATTAGTCCTTTTTCGACATCCGACAGTGATAACATACTAAAGTACGAAAAAAGGTTACTTTTTTAAGTAAGAAAAAATTATTTTATAACATTTGCAACATTGCATAAGAACATACCAGAAAAGAAACTCAAAAAATAAGAATCTTGTTGGTTTTTTGTTCGATTACAATCTCAAATCTTGTTTTACTCCTTGCATGATTCCAGTTAGAGACACCGAAAGAATTTTTCAAAACGATATAATGCGTAATGAGTTGGATGCTATTATTTAATTCAAAAACTGATTTTTGTGTGAACAATTGCATCTAACATAGTATGCATTCCATATTTTTCAAAATTTGCTTAGGTGACTCTATCTGAAATCATTCAAGGAGTAAAACAAGCATTGAAAAACTAAAATCAAACAAAAAGCCAAGAAAATTCCCATCATTGTTTCAAATGTGTAGCTGAGATTTTTACTATTATAATGAAACTATTCATTATTAATTTTTAATGTTTTAAAAAAATTTTTCTAATTTGTACATTATTCTACTTACGTACGAAAAATTTTAAATGATTCCATAAAAGATTTTTTTATACATCATGACTCACCATGTAATAGACACTTGTTAATTTTATATCCTTCATTATTAAAATAAGTGATATTTTTCAATATATTTCGCGATCGACCGATAAATTCCGCATCGCCTTGATAAGTTATCTGTTACAATATTTTTGCTCTCAAATTTAAATTTAACAGATGGTACTCACTGATTGTCTTTAAAGCTAAATGAATAGAAAAAGCTTACCTCCTTTCCAGTACCTACTTCACCGACGAACGAATTTTCTCGTGTGTGCGGTGTTAGTGTCTACTGATCAACTAAGTAATAAGAAACCAAGAGAAAGTGCAGCTGCAATAAAATTATTCAGCTTTTTTAATAAAGCTTAATAGTTATTATTGAAGGAATTTCAGTATGAAGAAAGACAGCTGTATGTACAAGATGTATTAGTTAAAAGTAGTGATAGATTATAGTGTTGATTTCATTCAAGTACTTTGGATATCGGGAGTATCATAATATCGTAAGGTTCGAACCCGTCACTCTACAAAATCTTTGCAATTTCATTTAATTTTCCTTTTCGTCGTTTACTCAAAATCTACGTCACCCCATTGTTTAACACTTTTATATCCATCTGACTTACGTATTTGAGCTCTACTGTTCCGAATGCACGGGCAAAGTTTCAATTGGAATTGACTGTACGAATTTTCCTCGGGCAAGATGTGGCGCGTAACGCTCCAACGGAAATGTAGTAATATACTCGAACGGTGGCCCTTTAGAAACTACAGCGCCCACGATTGCAAAAACAATTTTACTGTAGCAACGCGAACTCTCCAGAATTATACGTATTCGCACGATTTTCTTTAGCAACTACTATGTTAAAACCCTCGGTAAATACTAACTAGCAAGTAACATAGTAATTAAGGCTTAACAAACAATAAGCCGCGATATTATTATAACAGCATGATCTCTTAAGAAGTATGTAAGATATTGAGACATTAATAATTGCTGTATCAAAACTATTGGTTGCAAGAAAATATTAACCAGCGAGAAAATTTAGTAACAATAAACAACATTGTAACCTTATACTAACATTTTTCATAATATCAATAAACCAAGTATACCACTTAGCTCTTTGGCATTTATTTATCGCCAAATTGTGCGATTTTCACTATTCAAGTTTCAATCATATTATTTTACCGATTCATGTTTAATTTCAATAGTTACTAACCAGCGTGCCAAATCGTTGTTAATATCAAGGACAATTATGTACAGGGTGACGAGAAGGTAGAGTAAGAACATATACTTCCCCTCTCTCTGGCATAGGAGGCCTGAAAAACGACAGAAGCAGTGCGCTCAAGTATGAGCAGCGCAGAACAACCCTTTCGAAGCAGGTCCTGGAAAATTCGCTTCACTTCGCTGCTTCTGCGCATCTTTTTTCGGTGCTCCTTTGCCACCTGAGTGAGAAATTCTGAAGGAGGGAATTTCGGCTATATAAGCCACCGCTGGGCATGAAAACGGCACTCTATATCGACTCCACCTCTGGGTCGACACCTGCCCAGAGTCTCAATAGGCTCCACCTCTGAGTCAACACTTTTTAGAGTCTCCAGCCTCATCCCGGGTCCATTTTAGCCCAGGATCTCTGCAGCATCATCTCTAGGTCAACACCTGCCAAAAGTCTCGCCAGCATCATCTCTGGGTCAAAACATGCCCACCGTGAGCTGCATCAGGGTCAACTAACGCCCTAAGAGAGCAACAACGGATCACGCTTGGGTCAACGCATGCCCACCACGAGCTGCATAAAGAGGTCAACCCATGCCCTAGAAGAACCACGAAAAGTGGTGCCTGAGTCAACCCATGCCCTTCCCGCGAAGAGGAATAGATAGACGTACCGTGTCCAGGAAGCCGTCACAACAACACAACACGAACCCTAGAATAAGGGGCTAACGACAGAAACTTCGCGACCACGCACTTACTGATGCCCGTCTATAGAATCCCAGGTTATTGAGCGTGAGCTTGGACTCGAAACTCACGTCATTCCCCCGACGTCACAATATTATGTTTTGCGATTCGTTCATATACAACGCAATTTTGACAATTTTAATTATCCACGAAACAAATGTTTCGTGAATTAGTCAGGTGGAATTAGAGGAAATATCCTGAAAGGACCATGCAATTTCTATTGGTGCCAAATTTTTTTTTTTTAAGTTATAGTTCTATAGGGGACGTTCTTTTACAAACTGAACAGATTTTAACAAAATACGTGTCTTTTTTTTTCAATATAGAATCCGTGAAAAATGTTTCAGCAAATCACGAATTCGTCGGTCAAAAAGGTGTTCGGTTTGTAAAAGAACGTCCCATAGGCGCGTTATGCAGGGGAGTAAATCAATGATTTCAAGATTCTTTCTCTCAAAATGTGTGATGGAAGTGAATGTAAGCCCGTAACCGGAAGTGAATTGGAATTTATATTCTTTCCCATTCTGTAAAATTCTAAAATGTGTAACGAAAGTGAATTTTAATACCTAATAACGAAAAAAAAAAATTTCTACGAGATTCGAACTAACGACCTTTAGCACGTAAGCCGAGCACCGTACCTATCGAATCACTAGCTAGCTACCTCTTTTAAGCCATGACTTTCACTGCCTCTTATAGTGTGGTTCGTAACTTATTTCAATCAAAATTTTTATTCACAGTTTACTGACTGATTTGTTTTTAAAAATTTAGTTTTTTTATATGCATTGAAAAAAAATTATTTTTATAATTAAATAATTTTTTTCGAAACTTTGAAAGCAAAGTTTGACATTATTTTACCGTGCGTACAGGCATAGGAAAAGAGAGCGAGCCATACACTTTTTTTTATAATTGGTTAATTCATTCGAGGTTCTATGTCTTAATTATTTGATTTTTTTTGCGTCTTATTCTTTCAAAATTTAAAAAGTTAAGCAACAAAAGTGGGTCGGTGACCGCTCCAGTCTCACCATTCGTCTTAAGATTCCATGTATACTTATGCAGTCAATGTATACAAAATATTATTTTTGGTTTTGTGCGCACATAACCTATATTCAAAAATACGCAATATCTTACACAGAAAGCCAAATAGGCAATAAATAACAATTTTTGCGGATGTCATAAAGGGTAAATAAACATATTGTAGAACAAATAGAGCAGTTTTAGTTGACGTTACACCATATCCTTAATTTTCCTAATTTTGGGTCTGGCATGGTAAAACAGTAGTAAAAAAATTTTCGAAAAAAAATACAACTCGCTTAAGATGTGAATACGAATGCATACAAATTATTCCAAAATAATTTTGACAGCGCAACCTTTCAAAAAACAGAAAATACGCTATATTTCGACGGGTAAGTAAGATAGGTCGAAAATAACAATTTTTACACTTCAATGCAGACATGCGTACGTTATTTAGAAATTATTATATATAGTTTAGAAACAGCAGAACGTTTTTAAGTTGCTTTCTTTTCAGAATAAATTCATTGCATCTAATGTACATTTTTTTCGCACTTAACGCATCCAATTTTTGTTTCTTCATTCGTACGTAAAGTAATTTTTTTAGTATAGCTCCATTGACTGGGACAAGGGTCCAGTCCTGCACTGTACAATTCTGCACAAGCAATCTACACCAGATGCATCCACTATATGTAGTTATAGTGATGTAAGGTGTAAAATGCTTGTGTAGAGTTGTCCCGTGTAGGACTGGACCTTTGCGTGTTTGTAACATATTTTATTAAAAATATACTAACCATCCATTTATATGATTTCGTAAACATTTATTAATAAAACTGGTTTTTCATCATTGTCCAAGCCTTCATTTTGATATATGTTATATTGTGGGTGTTCTATACGCGACTAATAATAATTCTGTAAGCGTATATAGCAGGTGCCAACGCGACATTAGAGATGTTATCAGCGTAGGAAGTTGTTTTGAAATATTCAAAAGATTCGATGGAATCGGGCAGTCTCTTACTAGCCAGCGTGGCTGCGTGGCCGTACGTCGTGCCATGGCTATACTCTGTACTTCTCTTATCTGCATAATATATTCTTTATAATTGTTGATTTATTAATTATCAAAATATTTATTGAAACTACACCGAATTAACGAATATCCTCATTCCAGCGATAATTGCACCACCTTAGATACATCGAATTGGGTTATTTAAAATATGGTTTTGTAACAGCTATATAGACATTCATACATTTTCCGTCAAAGAAGTATACCTTCATAGTTGGGTGCCCAAGCATCTACTGTGCTACGACAAAAAGATATACCAACTGTGCGCAATAAAAAAACAAAGAGAACAACCCCTTAGAGAGCAAAATCGGACCAGCGGATCAAAATTCGTAAAAGACCACGTTTTTTTGCAAAACATGGAAAAGAGTAGTATAAAGCTGAAATTTGGATATGTTGTCAGTGTTGAGATCAAGTACTGTTAACGCACTCGAGGGTGCGAGTGAAAGAGGCAGCCACCACGGGCCAGTCAACGTGGCTTTTAATTAGACAATTTATGACCAAGCGTGTTTTTTTGATATACGTATTTAAGGGCGCTAATCACGAGAAAGATGACGAAAAATTTTAAAAATTGATTGGTTTAGTTCGCTAATATCGGAGATATTGATTATGTTTATGTGCGCTCGAATTGAAACTTCTGTCGCTCGAAACGCTCGAACGCATCGACAGTGTGCAGAGCACCACCAGGCATTTTCAGCATTACGAGTTAGTGGAAAGGAGGCTGTATAAATTTCTATCTTAAAATTTAGCGCTAGTCAGGGGACAATAAGAACACTAAAACCAAAAGAAATTTACCACTCCAAACAGTAGTATTCTTATTTTCATTGAATCTGCTACCGTTAATAAGATATGAGTGAAATAAACTTATAAATAGAATTTTTTTAATTTTCCAATCAACTTTCTAAATTTTTTCGTTGTTTTTACGTATTCCACGACCGTAAATACGTATAATATAAAAAAAAACACCATTGCTCATGAATTTTATAATTCACAGCTACGTCAACTGTCCAGTGGTGGCTGCTCCTTCCACTCGCGCCGCCCGCGCTGCGACCGCCACATGCGCAAGAAGTACCTGTTCCTTCATTTACTACACAAAACCAAAAAAAAAAAAGTTGATGTGAACAGATATGCGTCTTCTATACTTATTTTAGGCCGCTGAATTTGAATTCGTTAAGCATTTATAGCCAGTACGTCCAGATTTTTCGTCAATCGAGAAAAACAAATCAAAATGGAAGTTATTAATGGCAAAACATATACAACTGGGTTTGTTATCCCGAGAAAAACTAAATTTTTGTTTTTCTCATTTGCTCACCTAAATGTAATAATCTGGGAATTATGAACACAAAAACACAAATGTGAAAAATTCTAACTAATAGCATGAAAATTTTCATGCCAACCTGTTGAAAAATAAAACAACAAAACTGTGAATTTCAAAATTCTAAACTTTTTAAGCACAAAAGAATTCTTTTCATAGACACCTGAACCTTAACACTTGACATACCAAATCTTTAAATTCTAAAAGCCTATGCCCTTGGACCAATATTAAATTAGCTAGAAACAAAAAAATGTTTGAGAAAAATTGTTTTTCAAAATTTTGATTTTTTTGTTAAATATTCTAAATTCTGTTCAACCGAAAAAAAAGTTGTGTTTTTTATTTAAAACTGTTTCTTACTCGAAACTGATAATCTTAACAAAAAATGACGATTAGCAGTTTCTTGTTTTCTTGATAAGTTAGTAAATATATCTATCGTCAAAAAAAAAATTATTTTCCAAATTGTATAATTAAATGGTCGTAAATATACAGTACCTGCAATAATTGCAGCTAGAACGTTATTTAAAATTTTACTTTTAATTTAATTACTCACCTATATTAATGATTTGCTTTGCTTTTTTGCTTTAAAATAATTAAAGTGAAGTTATTATGTAACATTAAAGCTGGTTGTATGCAGGACTGCAGTTCCAAACAGGTCCTCCATTTAAAAAATAGGAAAACGAAGAAAACAACTTTGTTCATTAGTTAAAAAAAAAGAAATAAATTTACCAACCTGAAGCATAGTGTATTATTATCTATAGGCCTAATTATATAATTTACATAAAAGTCGCGCATTATTTTTAAAGTTCTTCGACATTTTAAGATGATCAAGAAGCGTTTGCATAGCTGTGCTTTGACTACGTAATTTGCAATTATCTCACAGGGTAAAAAGTAAAAGTATAAAATCTTTGCACAAATGATCATCTGCATTTGTATGTATGTGTATGCGTTCAATTTATAGGTTATAACCTGCTGTGAAGAGTAGATGTTAGTCGCTCTAGTTTTTTCCACTTTCTGAATAGCTGTCTGCACGCCATGCAGTTACAATTAAGTTTGACAAAAGAACCATGAAAACGATCTTAAATTAAAAAGCAAATTACAGATATACATTATATGGTAATGGTAAGGCTTCGAGGTAATAAAAAGGTGGTAAAAAAGAAGGTATATAAATACAATAGATTCGTAGATTTTCATAAATTACATGTTTTTGTACATCGTAATGTTTTGCAAAGGTATCGATTTTAAGTATTACCCTTTAAATACTTATCAAAAAAGGATGTATTGGCTAGGTCGCGAAAGCTTCTTAATACTCTTTTGTATACAATTAAGTTTAGTACAATCATACGTTTTAGAATATAAATTTAATTTAAAGCTGAACAATATTAATTGCTATACGTTTTTATGAGAATAAGTTCCCTTTTTTTATTCAAAAGTCCGACGAATAGATTTCCTTTTGCATGGGATTCAAGTATCGCGCTTCAAGCCCCAGCAGCAGTCTGTATGTTTTTAAATATTTAGGGTTAAGGATTGTAAAAATTGAGGTTATACTATTTAATTTTACAGATTCTAGATTTAAGCTTTTAAGGGTACATTGATCAAAAGCATCGGGCGTAATGGATAGAAGGTTGAAAAGTTAACGATCACGGTTAATAGGTTAGGGCTCAAGGAGTCTAGCCAGCGTAGCTCGTTTGACCAACCCTGCTCTACTGCTTGTCCAGTCATGACCCCTATTGGCGGGCGGTGACACAGGGAAGAGAGAGAGGCTCTAGGGGCTCGATTCTCCTGCGTCCCCAAGTATATACAGAGCTTCGCGGGCTCCCCTCGTTCTGTTTTCACGGCTCTTCTCGGGAAGATCGAGTTAAATCGCCAAAACTGTCTCCAGTTCTTCCTGCAGCGTCTCTCATCGAGATTCACCACAGACAGCATCATTCTCAAGATCATAAAGCGCCAACGTGTATGTTAGACTCAACTATTGTGTATCCAGTGATCAAATAAACGCCCTTGCATTCTAACAGCAGGTAAGATTAGGAAAGAAAGTGTATATATACGAGCTTAGTAATAAAAGCTTAGAAATGGGTGTACGGGGAATAAATAATGCAAATTCTAAGTAATACAAGACACAGAACATTAAGAAAAGTGTACAAACACGCATTTGTTATCATTTGTACCTTTTTTCCTCTCTACCTTTTTACCTTGCTACGAACGAATGAGTCCATTTTCTTCGACGAGCTGGTGCTAGGAAACCTTGGTTCGAAGACACTGTCTAAAAAGGATGTGTAGCATAACTTGGGCGTGGGACCTAATACTATCGTAGCTGACGAAAAATCCGTCGCCTTGCTAAGGGTACTAGAGACATGGGAGTGAAAACGATCGAGTGGCAGCGGAACATCAAATAATTATTCTTCGTGTAGGCCGCGAATACCCGCACACTTAGAGACTTGGGAGGAGCGCGGGCAACACTTCCAGTACAGTGAACCCACCTGGAATTGAAGCAGGGTCTCTTATGTGCGATAAACTTGATTTTTATGGACAATCAACTTCTAAATAAAAACCAAACTTAAAACCAAAATCGAAACCGAAAGGAAACTAACATTCAACTCAATGTCATAAAACAAGGGAATGATTACCAATTCGCGATGTAGAAAGTTAAGTCATTTTTTAGAACAAGCGCGATTAAAGTAGTTAGCGAAATCCTTGATAAATACGACATTGATATCGCGGTGATTCAAGAGGTCAGGCTACTGGAGAAAGGGAAAATAGAAGTAGGTAAATATATCTTTCTGCATGGCGAAAGCGTAAAAGGTAATCTGAGAACAGATTTTTTTGTCAAAAGAGAACTATCAACAAGCATAAAATAATTTAAAGTAGAGAAAGAGAGAATTTCGTATTTACGTCTTAATAATAAATGGTACAATCATACGCTTATCAATTTCCACAGGCCAACGGAAATAATAGGATAATTATATTCAAGAAGATTTCTTCGCGGAATTAGAAATAATATACGATACAATCTCATCGTTTGACATCAAAATCATACTGGGGGATCTCAACGCTAAAATTGGCCGGGAAGATCTTTTTAGAACAACCATCGGGAAAGATGGCCTCAACCAGCTGAGTTATGATAATGGTACAAGAGCTATCGAGTTTGCGGTATCGGAAAACCTTGTTGTTAAGAGCACTGAATTGAAACATCCCGATATCCGCAAAGCAACGTGGATGTCACCAGACGACATGACTAAGAATCAAATCGATTATATATTAACTGATAAAAGGCATAGCTCGAACATTTTTAATGTTAGGTCATATAGGGGGGCTGACTGCGATTCGGACCATTTCCTGGTAATAGCTCAGGTTAGGACGTGTCTAATGATAGCTGGAAAGTATCACTCAACTATATCTAAAAAAAATTTGATCTAAAAAAACTAAAAGACTTCAATAAACTCATAGAGTACCGACAAGAAATTAATAACCGCATTGATGATTAAGTGGCGGGCACGTTAAATCAGGAACTAGACGTCGATGAAAAGTTGGAAAATATAAAAATGCGCTTAAAGAAGCGAGAAACAAGATAGTGGGACACAACCTTCCGAAAAAAGACAAGCCATGGTTCGACGACGAGTGCAGAAAGTTAATAGAGGTCCGCGGAAAGACTATAATAGTATACTTGAACAGTAAAAATGAACTAGCTCTAGAAAATATAGAAATTGTAGAACAGTAGCAAACAGGGTGGTAAGGGAAAAGAAATGCGAATAGCAGAAAAATAAATTTATTACTATAACGAAAAATGACAAACAAAACAATCCACGTTTAATTTACCAAGGAAATAATGCGACCCGAAAGAGATATCAGAATCTCAATGTTTTTGTTAAAGTCGAAAAAGGTAATATGATCAAGGATGACGGGGAAGCATCAACGAGATAGAAAAACGGCTTTAACAAATAACTTAATGTACACACAAATAACGAGAACAGGGAGCCTCAAGATCTTCTTACTGCGAAAATAGAGGTGAATAAACCGACACTTGGAAAAGTAGAGCAAACAATCCGTAAACTTAAAAAAATCAAAGTGGCGGGGATAAACAGCATACCCGGGGAGCTGATCAAGGACGGGAGGAAACGGTTGAGTATGGAGGTACACGGTTTAATTAAACCAACTTGAAGAAAGGAACTAATGCCCAGGAAAAGGACCGAATCAGTCATAATTCTGATTTTTAAGAAAGGGGACAAGTCCGTCTGTAATAACTACAGGGGTATTTCATTACTTTCGAACGGCTCTGAAGTTTTATCTAATGTCCTCTTTGACAGAGTAACCCCCTTCGCGGAAGATATCATAGTAGACTATTAATGTGGGTGTAGACGTTGACCAAATATTTATAATCAGACAAATAATAGAAAATCAGTAGGAGTTCAACAAGGAATTTGGGAAACTATTTATAGAGTTCAAAAAAGCGTACGATTTCATCATTAAATCGAAAATGTACTATATCCTGGTCTCTCTTGGGGTTCCAAAGGAATAAGTATCTCTGATACGCGTTTGCATGCAAGTCAGCAGAGGGAGAGTTTGTGTTAAGAACAATGAAAATGAATAAAAATGTATGAATGTGTATGTTTATATTTCTCATAACCATATTATAATATTAACTAATAAAAATTGGTTAGTGCAAAAAAAATTGTTCCTGACATATTGTTATTTCATTAATATAATAAATTTTTTTTATTTCTTTAATTTAATATTTTTATTATAGCTAAAAAGCATAGCTTTTACCGACAGTTCCGCGACTGTCCTGTTTTTCTTCTTCTGCGTAACTTTTTATTGGCGTGTGTGTCGATCCAACTCCTTTCATTTTTTTGCCGCTTCGTAGTAATATTTTTCACCATGGATTTTCTCTTCACTTTCCTTCAAATCAAGAAATTTTGCGTGCTTTTTTTACTTTTATTTGGAACGTCATTGTTCAAAGTTCTATGCGGAAAAAGAAAAATTAAAAGTGAAAAAAAAAAAAAAACCGTCCATAATTTCCGGATCCGAGAACACCTTCAAGCAAAAATGCAAATGGATTTCTTAAGAGTACATAATTGGCCATGGTCAGTACAAAAATTGAATACTTAAACGTGCATATAATCTTATAATCAAAATATACCTTCTTCGTTAAAATTTTCAGCTTCAGTAATGCTACTTTTAGCTACTATATCACTTTTATCCGAATCATTATCGCCAGCCATTTCATGAGAATTCCACACATCAACCTCAACAGTCACTGCGTTAATATTATCAATTGGGTGAGATGAATCATCTGCAGTAAACGAACTTATATCCGAAAAAAGCAGCAAATTTAACGCGAGAACCTACACTCTAACATAGCAGACACGACCTGTACAAAGAATAGCTTCATAGAGCTATAGCAAACAATAAAACACCGCTACGAAACAAAAAGTAACGAAAAACCGACAAATGTAACAACTAAATAAAGTGAAAATATACGTCATGGCACTTGAAATCGGATCATCATACTAAATTTTTAATAAAATCTAACCATTTTCACCAAGCAAAGACAATTTCAGCGGTGTTTTTACAGGAGTATCTGTTACTTTATGGCTCAAAATATAAATGGTAAAAAAGTGTAAAGTTTTTGGAGTTGAGTTCAATATATTCCGTGGCAATTACTTCAAATGAAAGGCGTCGTAAGAGGTAGTATATAGTAGGAAAAGGAGGGAACGTGTGTAAATAGTGTAAATACGTGCAAAACCGACTTTGTTTCAGCATCTGCAGCCATATATGTTTACTATTTCATAATCAACAAACACAAGAAGCAATTACATACTTGCATAAGAAAAATTAAGTACGTACGTGAAAGGTATAATATTGAGATATGGATCAGGAACAGTCGTAGCTCAGTTAGCTAAGGCGAAAGTCTTGGTCAGTTGCGGTGCGGCTGTTCAAGTGGGGCGCGGGTTCGAATCCCGGTCCGGTCAACCCGGAAAATTTTTCAGATCTATTTTCCGGCTTGGATTTGTTCCCAAGTCTCACGGCTGGCTCTGCATCACAGGGCGACCCGGAGGTGGGCTCCGTGGGCGCCCTGGATAGATACAGAACTAGGTTGGAGTAAGATGGGGTACATGGATGGAAAAGAGGGTTCTACACCACAGGGCGAACCGGGGTTTGGCTTCGTGGGCGCTCCGGGTCGGTGCGGGACTACTTGGGGTATGGTAAGGTACATGTGTGGAAGAAGTTAGGGAAAGTGGGGCAAGGGGTTATCTATTATGACGAGGACTAGGCTAAATTAGGGGGTTATAGATAGTGTTAGGATTTACACCCTCCACACCAAGGTGGTAGAGGGTGGCCGTAAAAAATCATCTGAAGTTGTTGTACGGGTAGGAAAAAATATATATATGTATAAAAAATACAAGACGGACGTCTTCTGTACGTATTTTGAAGTGCTGAATTCTAATTCGTTAAGCATTTATAGCCAGCACGTCCAGATTTCTCGTCAATTGCGAAAAACAAATGAAAATGGATGTTATTAATGGCATAACACATACAACTAGGTTTGTTATTATAAAAGGATTCTTTTGCCGTAAATATCTGACCCTTATACTTCTTAAACAGTGGACCTTTAAATTTGAAAACCGTAAGCCCTTACACCAAAATGAAATGAGCATTGCATTGCAAAACCCTGAGAACGTAAGCCTAAAGCTATTCATACATATAAGCTGAAACCCTCTAGTCAAACTTCAATTAATGTATTTCATAACCTAAATTTCGAAAATCTTTTTTCTTGAGCCCGAACCTATTAACCATGATCGTTAACTTTTTACCCATGCTTTAACCATATCGTTTAAGCCTATGCTCTTGATCAGTATACCCTTAAACGCTTAAGGGGGCTCCAGCGCGAAGTAATACCAACCCGAAAATAATTGAGTTAGTTGGTATCACTGCTGCTTACTGCTGTATATACATATACATGATGCGAGCCTAGTCTGCACCATCATATATATGCATAGCTGTATGGTATAAATAATAATACTACGACTCGACTTATGCTCCACGGAATATCTCGAATTTTTCTACGGATTCCGATATTTTCCGATCTTCCATCTGACAGCTGATGTTTTTTTCTTTAAAACAGTTTATGGCTTGATGTATAACTCCTCGATTAAGGTTTGAAAATTACCATGTTTTCACGTTGCTCCATAAGAGGTTGTGTATAATATGCAAACTTTGAGAGCAAATATCTTGATATAGTCCACGGTTAGAGGGGTAAATAAAGACACCGCTGGAATCAGCGGGTACTTATCTATCAATTAAACTACCTACGATATCTCAACTCTTCCCGCTGGAGCCCCCTTAAATCTATAACTTGTGAAATTAAATAGTATGACCTCCATTTCTACAATCCTTAACCCTAAAAACGTACAAACATACCCCTGAAGAATTAAAAATTAGAATCCCAAAGCTATAAAATCCATATCTAAAGATCCATAAGTCATTTCGTTATAAAGTCAGTATCATTGTATTCCTTTAGTCTTGGGCCAACAAAATGAGCCTTAAAATAAGCCCACTAATTTCAAAGTTCTGATATACCATCAACCATAACTTTATGAGTGAACTACCTTGATTGATCCTTAAAGCCTCTAAACTCCAATCCTTGAACGCTGAAGTTTTGACATCATCAGTCATAAGAATTCATGAATTTACAAGTCTAAAAACTCAAGTATGGATTGAACACATTTAATCTAAGATCTTAAATTCAAATTCTAAACCATAAAAAAAGACCCCCTTACATCATAATACACTAAAATTTTTAGCCACCAAATACGCGGACCATAAAAGGTAATCATTTTTATTAGAAGGCATACAATTATCTTTTTTAGCTACATTAGAAGCTCTGTTTTGTTGCGACATATCCATCATGTTACAAAATATGACGGAGTATCTGCGTAACCATAAATTTATAGCTTGGAGCTAGTAAAATACGTGAGTGTGTGCTACGAGGATAAGTTTGTAAAAACTTGCTGGTGTTAAATTTTATATAATTCCAGTGATATTATTGTGTAGTTTTAATTTTTTTCTGATTTATGTGCTAATAACATAAAAGAAATGTTAGAAAATTTAACAACATTTTTAATTTCGTCTTAAATTTCTTCATCAGAATAATTAAATTTTTTAATTTGATGAATGCTTTATTGCTTCCTCTGTGAATGTAGTGATAAATGTATTTTATACTTCGCATAAAATCACATTATGTAACATTAATAGGGCACGTGTATTCCGTTAACAAAAATGTAATGTACTCTACAACCAAAGAATTTTATTTTAATTTTAATTTTTGTAATAATTATCGTCTGAATTATTATTTTTTGTTTTTATTTAGGATCACCATTTTTTCGAAATTGTTATTTTAATAAAGAGTTTGGTATATATATGGGTCATTTATCGTTAAGTGGCTTATCCTTCTGTCTAAAAATTTAAGCAGCTTTTAATGTTAAGATGGGGCTTAAAATGTTTGTATAAGCAACAGATTATACAATTCTGTTGGCCTCCTTGATCATTCCATGACCCCATCAGCAAAATGATCCAAACACCTGATAGAGTGATCGTACAAGATGATCACATCGTTATCTGTACGACTTTTTTAATCCTAATAAAGCCGTCATTCAACTGTTAGGCCCCTAAACTTCTCTGAAATATGACATCCATGACCCTGTGACCTTATAACCCTATAAATTAAACCAATAATCGAAAAAATTGCTTTTTGATTGTCTTTCTAGACCTTCGTAATCCTTTTATTCTATAACCTGTAGACCCCAACACCAAAACCCTATAACCCTATATTAAAATATGCCCAACTATAATTTTGCTACGCAATATGTATGAACTGTAAAATATCATGACATAAACATTATTCCACAAACTGTACTACTATGTTATTAGTATCTAAAAACCCTATCATATTCATAACTTAGTAAGTTTGATATCATATTTTATTTAAAAATGGAGTTTTTTCAATATTAAAAGTGGTTGTAGGGCTACCTATCCTAACTACATAGAGGTAGATAAACTTATGCCAGGATTTACTTGCTCAAAGCAGAATCACGTACACCAGAAACAAATAAGAAACGTTATTAAATTAAAAACGTTATTGGTCTTTCAATACAAAGGCATATTTTCCAGAAATAATGAAAAAAGTAAATTTCATAAGACGCAATAAGTTTACTAGATAAGAGGTATTTATGTCAGGGTAAAAAAAAATTGAATAAAAGACGTGACTGGAGGATGACATTTCGTCAATACTATCTAAAATCCGTGAGAAGTCGAGATTTTCGGTACTGGAGAAGATTTGAAGAATCTACGTTTCAAAGCTTATTTTATTTCGTTGTGCTCCTTATTATGATGTACAAAGGACTTGATATTGACAAACTTACTTCGTGTCTGTTAAAAAATGTATAAAGATTTTAGTATTAAATTTTTAGCAGCTCTTGAGGACTGGCACGAGTCACTTTCCTCTTAAGAAAAGGCACCTTGTTGTGTAAAATGGCACAACATAGCCAATCCGCTAGACAGCACAAAAGTTCTTAATAGTATGCTGGATTCCTCATTTAAGAATAGTTTTTGTAGTGTTGCTTGGCTCTATCACTGACTTATATTATTTTTTTGGCGTCAGAGATGGTTTCTTTCATTTCTCGCATCAATTTTCTTTTCATAATGTCAATTGCCCTTACGTTGTGGCTTAGACGTTTTTAAAAAGATGAGACTCTTATGGAGCATTCTTGCAATAGAAAATTGCAGGTTTCACTATACATTAATCGTTGTTGTGGTGGAATAATTTGGCACCATTCGAAATTTTATTTAGAATATAACTTCTATGCATACACTTCAACTATTTTAATAAATTTCAATAGTACGTGAGCACAGAAAAAATAACGAAGCTGCACAATCAAATGTTTTTGTCGCACTAAAGAAATAAAACAGCTGGTATGTCGATTCATGATTGAATATAAATCAACTGGCGTAGTCTCAGTTTAGTCATATGTTTGTTAGTTGCAAAAAAAACCTTTTTTATTATATTCGCCGTGATTTTTTTCCTTTATACAAGATTAGCCATAAAATAAATCATATTACATTATACGCCGTAATTTAAAATGATAAATAATAATACTTTGCAAAAGCTTTTATTAACTGACCAAAAAAATTCGAAATAAATTTATTTACCTGCTTATCAAATAAATATTTAGGGCTTCGAATTCTCAACGCCTATTGAGTTAAATTCTTCTTATGTGAATATTATATTTTATGTGTCTTCTCCACTTCATGAAATTATCCTTTGTACTATTATTAATCTCATATTTTTTGCCTTGGTATTCTTGAAAAATATTGGGTATTTTTGAAAATAAAACTGTGCTTAAATATGTGCAAAAAACTTTTTACAAAAGAATTCTTACATTTTTGTTAATGTTTCGCAATCTTTATTATGACTTTCTTATTGTTGTTTGAAATAATGTGCAAAAATACATCAAGAACGAGGTACCAAAGGATAGCCGAATAGTAGGGTCCTGAATTTAAGGCTGAATGTATTAAATATATTATTTTACCTTAATTCAACCGTAAGTAATTTTTTGAAAATCATAGTTTTACGCAATAAAAATATACATCTATATACATTTTTTCAAATTTATTAATCCTCACAGCTAAGAAAAAAACCGCAGAAAATATTGTTCTTAAAATAAAGTTATTTTCTATAAAGTCGTCATGCACGTTTTATTTACGCTAGCTACTAGTATTGCGTATGTATATATGCATATGTAAATATTGTATTTATAATTGGAGTCTTTGTATTCATTGAGGACATGTTTTCTGTGGTTATTATTTATTTTAATCGCCTATTATAATACAAATAAAAAATATACATAATTTATTTTACTTCAAATTATGACATTCAAACAGATATAATTCTAGAAAATTTTATAAGACCAATCATACACATGGTAAAAAAATGTTTTTGGATTAAAATATTTGCTACAAACCCTACATAATAACTATCTGTTGTTAATTTCGTGGTTTTCACATCTACTGACTGTCACCATCAACACTCTTGTTTTTTTTACAGGGATAGGGGCCTTTGAGGTAGCCAGAGGTAGAGATTCACTTTTAAAGTGTACTCTTTGATCTACAAATCATTTCAGGGTCAAAAAATCAGATCCGTTACCTGTCCGAATCGGTATATTCGTTATAAAACGTTATGGTGAGCGAAAACAAGCAAATTGAACGCTCTATTAGTACACATACTTAAAATTATAGACCTTTTCTTGGAGTTTTTGATAGTTTTGAACCATAATTCAACAAAACTTATCGTCGCGAGCTGTTTACTTGTTGTCCAACGATTTGCACGGACAAGTTTTCATCGACTTTCATGGCATTTTTTTATTGCATTAAATCAACTATAAACCTTTAAAATCGCTGGATTTTTTAGTTTTGGTATCAAAGTATAAAATGCACTCGACAAGAGCACAAAAAATTCGACCATCTATTGACACGAGCTGTTTTTGTGATCGATAAACACTTTATTCAAAAATTCGGTGAAATCCGTAACCACATGGTACAGCTGCTTGGGTGTATTTTTTCTCTCGTAAAGTCGAATATTTTAAAGAGTTTAGTTGCCATAAGTGCCATTTCTAAGGACAAGCTATAATATTGAATCGCAAAGAAATGGGAGAGCTTTGAAGACGAAATGTCAACTCCGTAACAGTCGAATCCGTAACCACACTATTTTCAATAAATGAAAAAAAATGCGTAAAACTTTTTTCGTACACTGCACCAAGTTCGGGGGGTTTTTGATGTTGTGGGAAAGTATGCCTGACGCAATCCAACCATACGTCTCTAGTCCGGCGCTTTTGATGTACTTAAATGTGTTGAGTAATGGCGAATTAACAAATTTTGTAAGTGCAGTATCAAATTGATATGACTGGAAGATTTTTTTTCGTATACTTTACTTTAAAGTAAGAAGAATTTCTCTTCTGACATTTTTCTCTAAAATGAATGGTTTTTGAGTAAAAATAAGGAAAATTTTACAATTTGGATACATGCGTATATTTTTTAAAACTTGAGAAATTTTACACTCGAATACTATTTACTTAAGAGAAAAATGTCTAAAAATATTATGTCTCCATTTTAGCCCAGAGAATAAAAAAAAATGTTTTTTTGTCGAAAAGGCATTTTTCGAATAGTCTGGAGTATAGCTGGTCACTTAAACTACCTGTGACAATTCCAGATCGAAAAGTATAAATCATCGATTTCTAATGCTGTAATGACGATACAAAACGCAAAATAGTTTCGAAAAAATTTTTTTCGAAATCCGAAAATTTTGGCTGCATATAATGCAAGTTTCGGCGGAATGCACACAATCATATACGCACATAGAGTTTATAATCACTGCATTTTCTATTTGGAGCGTATTCTAGAAGTTAGCATGTATCTCTGTATCTCCCTTTCTACAATATGACACACAAACTGGAACATCAAAGAAATAT